>BOSO01003282.1:41164-68389 GCA_018403395.1 Gorsachius goisagi
TAAAGGTCTTTTCCAACCAAAGTGATTCTATGATTCCTTAAGAAGACCCATAAATTGCAGGTGCATTTTACTGAAGTGAATCTTACTGAACACAAAATAATCTGTCATGAGCGCGTTTTAGCCATTCTCTCAGACGTTCACATGATGTCAGTGAGCACCTCCTCCCCGTGCAGTGCCTCAGCAGAAATGCAGACAGCCACCACCGGAGTCATCTTATTGAGCAATCGCAGTGGGAAACAACGAGATACCAGGGGTGCTGCTTTCCTCCTTGCCTAAGAAGTAACTGAGTATGTGGGAAGAGATTTTGAGCAGATAACCTCTGGCAGGATCCAGTATTGGTCTCAGACTGCCACAACGCCACCTGTGAGGTGTAGCCACAATTTGGGGTATTTTATACGTTCTTTGAGGATGGAACAATATTAGACTGTGTCCTATTTACAAAAATAAACCCGGGTAATTTTCACTTATCTCTGCTGATAACAGAACTGCCCAGTTGCCTTTGCAAGCCGAGGCTGAAGGCTGGATCTTCCCTTTGGTTTTGATGACTATGGGTGGGAAGAGAGCAGATCCATCTATTTAGGCAGTTTGGGAGTAGCAACCCCTCTTTCGGCTGCCAGCTGTGCCAAGGCAGAGCGGAGCGAAGCAGAACAACCACCCGTTAACTTGCTTGCAAAAGTTTGCAGATGTTTGGAAGCAAAGCAAGAAGCAATTCGTATATATTTAATGATCTAGGAGACAGTAATTTCTACCTCCCACTCAGTATGTGCATATCTAGAATCAGAGAGCTTTTTAAGCACAGTCATAGCTCACCGAGTAGTTGGGAGATTGACATGGAGGAGATAAATCCCATTTAAGTACTTGGCAGGAAGGTTGAAATATGCTTATTCAGACTTCATCCTTCCTACTGACTGCAGAGTGGCTCCCTTGCAGGAGGCACGGCACGTTTCATGTTTGTAGCCTTTAACCGCTGGATCTGACCCAACTGCCTCTTCCCTTTCAGTAAACGAAACACATGAAATCGGACCTCTGAACGACATTAGCGTAACCAACCGCTCCACGCTCAGCTGGAAGCTTTCAGGTCTCAGCTCCAGTACCAAGTACAAATTCTATGTAAAGGCTTGTACAGTCAAAGGCTGTGGGAAGCCGGTCACAGAAGAAGGACTAACGATGGCTCAAGGGAGTAAGTTAATAGGCAATATGTTTTTATGTGGAGAAGCTCTAACAATAATGGAAAAATCTATTGAGAATATTCCAGGCTTGACATTTCCTTTGTAATTAGAGGAAATAAATTTGTTTTTCTTTCCATGAGAACAATCAATGAACTTTTTAATGTAGCCATGCGGCTCTTCAGAAAAGTAGAGCTTATCTGTTTCATTTTGCTGTACAGTGCTGTGTTTCTATTCCCACCGGTCAACTCTTTAAGCCATACTAGAATAAGTGAATTGCATTTAGTCATGAACAGAAAATCGAAGATCTAGAGAATCTGGTCTCAGTAATATTACAAACCCAAATTCTCCCCTTGCATGAACATGGGGGAATGCCACCAACATTAGGGGCAGATATTTGACATAGAAAATCCAGATGAACATAAAGTTGACTGCAGTGCATTTGCTCCATTATTTTGTTATTATTTTATCAGAGGCTGGAAGTGAGCCTTAGTGTGCCACTTACATCTTAGCCTAAAACACTGATGTTCAGTGATTTAGAGGAAAATCGCAAGCACTATATGATAGCTCATCTTTCATATTCAGCTGAAATGAAATAAAATGTACTGTGCTCAGCAAGTCTGAAAACTCTACTAGTCCTTGCTATTAATCAGAAATCATCGCTCTGCGCTTACCACGGGGAAGGAGAAGGAGACTGTGATAAGCAAAAGAGTCCTGGCTTCATCATTTTTAGCAACGATAAGAGTCTGGAACAATGTTGATATATAATAGAAAAATCATCCTTGTTGCGCAACGTCCTATTGGACTTCTAAGATGCAGACTCTCTTTAGTTACTGGTAAAGCAAGTAAAAAGTGCTTTAAACTCATCACGTTGCAGTGCAGGATCCAGTTGTGAGCTATCAACCATTTTCTCAAGTAGCGAAACTCCTTCTCAACTGTCCTGTAGCCTCCAGTCCCACTGTGGTATACAGGTACTTGCGTAGTCGCAACTATTAATCTATCAGCATGATTTAAAATTTATTCTTCATTAAGGAAAGTAAAAGATCCTTTTATTTTTCAAACTAAAACCGTACAAATTCACCTCATTAGGTAACTTTTCTGGCCTTCACTGGGCAGCCAGAATAATGTCTTTTGGACACTTTAAAGTCTCTACCTTCTTTGAATAACCTTGTCGGGCTTTATGAAACGCATCCTGTCTGAGATGCTTAGAAGGATGATAATGTTGCCATTCATTTTGTTCTCATTCCCTTCTTTCCTAAGACTTTTTTTCAGCAGTGGCAACAACCGATTCTTGTGAAATGCTTGTAGAATAGAGTAGTAGAATTAATAAAAGCCGCAAGGGCCTAGTTCTGTGATTAATGTGTGCTCCTTGCTGGCTCTCAAGCCACCCTAAATTAGGACACTGCATCTGTCGCTGGGATGCCATTAGAGTTTTGTGTCATTATTTGCTGGCTAAATTGTTCGGCTACTTTTCAAGTAAACATATGAGGCTGAAGAACAGTCACTCTTTTCAGTGACCTTGTTGGGATTTTAAGCTGTGGTATGGGAAGCAAGGCGATTGCTCAAAATTAAAACAATCTCTCTTTTTGAAGAAAGGGAGTGATTTCGAAAGTCAAAGTTTATTATTTAAAATGACCCATATAAATGACAGATATAAAATGTGGTGCCCTCTGAAATGAAACTCCGTGGTAGAGCACTCCAAGTTTCTTTGGGTTTTGATTCAGTGATTCTATATCCACTATGTTCCAATTTTAGTAATAAAACCATAATGCTCTCATCGTTCATTTTAAGACTTTGAATAGCTTCCACTGCTGTAATAGAGCCCTTGCAGGCTGCGCCATGGGTATTTCAGAATTTCACGAGACGTTCTGACAGGAAAGAGGAGATGTTGAGGTGGAATCTATGGATTCATTCACACTTTATCATTGATATACTTGATCTGCATCACGTCTATTGCTTTCATTTATTTGCAGTTATGCCTGCTACTATAGTCTGGAATCAGAAAGAAAAGTCAATCCCTTTTTTTTTAATATGTACATATGCTAGTATGCATTTATCGCCACTAGAAACTAGACTGTGTAGGGAAAATTGTTATGCTCTAAATCATAATTTTGCCAGCCTGTAATTTATGTGCAACCCATTTCCTGATGATGAGTTGGCAGTGGCATGAATGGCTGAATTTAGTAAAAAATAGTTTCTCTCAATTAAATAAATATAATTCCCTGTATAGCTAAATGAGCAGATCATATCCTTTCTCTACAACTGCAGCATCTTCCCCTGTGAATGCAACATTCAGAATCAGATTTTTGTGAGGAGTAATGTGTTGCTTTGAGTTAGCCACACTTTACCAAAATGTCAATGAGTGGGTACTGATATGAAAGGACCATCTCACGCTCCCATCTCCATCTCTTCATCCTCCGGCGGGGTGGTGCCACCTTCTGCATCCGTCTGGCTGCGGCAGGGGTTGAGCCCTCTGCTCTGCTACACTGCCTCTGTCAGAAGGGGCTCTTTCTGGATAATTACTTACCAGAGAAAAACCACACTTTAATATTTGTCTCTAAGAGTAAACGCAGGCCCACTGGAATTAGTGAGAAATAGCAGTAGGCTATATAAAAGCTTTCATTTATAGCATCCTTGTTGCCTGACCCAATAGCACAGGTGTTGGCAGCTAATACAAAGTCAATGAAATAAAAGGCCTCTTTCTTATGAAAGATCTTAAACGTAGCCAGAATAGCTCAGATATGGAATGCTGATATGCAACCAAAGGTCTTTATCAGTTGTTGATAAAATACTGTGGACAATCATGAAGAATCTGGGCAAAAGGAGATTTGCATTGTACCGCAAAATAAATAATAGATTAATTTTTGTGGCTTTATCTGGGTTTCATCCCAGGGAAGAAAGTATACTGTCTTTAGAAAATGAGTTTTATCTCTGTTTCTCCATTTTCAGGCACTATTTCTTAAATGACCTACAAACTAATTAATTTTCCCCTTGAAAATTTCCCAATGATCATTAACCCTCAGAAGCATAACACAAAATAATGTTCTTACATGAGTGAAAAAAAATAATTTAATATAGCAGTCCTTCTTTAACACAAAGCTCCTTTTCATCTAGAGCTACCAGTGTTTCTCGAGGATTACTAAACACGTACTACATGTTGAGAATGATTACTGTGTGTCCGGAAATTCAAGCCTTAATGAAAAATTCATCCAGAAGCTATACAACTGTAGTTTTATTTTTCAGAGAAGCCAGAGAACAGAAGTCCACCAGTTGCATTATATTTCAGTGGCAATTGGCACATAACTCCCACGGCCTTTTTGAAAACCTTATCTGGAGGGTACTAACCTTCATGACACACCGTAAGATGAGGAGAGTAACCATTTGTAACAAACCATAAGGGTTTAGTTCTCTTTTGCCACAGGCATAGAGAAAAAGGAAAAATACAACTGCCTTAGCCATACATAACCACTGGTATTGTTACCAGCAACCCCCCCAAATATACCCTTTTTGCTCACCATCAAGAGAATCTGATGAAATCTTGAGGAAAGGTTTCTTTTTCTGTCATTTATGCCACTCCACTCTGTGCCTCTTCTTTGGCTGGGGGACCTGTAGCCCATCAAACCCTGTTGCTAATGACAGGCAACAGACTGCCCTGCCTGATTATCTTTGCTATTTTTTTTTTTTTATTTTTGCTTTTACCTCGTCTATCGGCCTGCCCCAGTGTAGCCAACACAGAGGGCTAAAGAGAAGCAGCAGGAGAGGACCAGGCTATAACCTGTCATCTTGAGCTCAGATTTCTCCTACAAATGGCGATCAGTACAAATAGCTGATCGCTAACTCACCTATAAATTCTTCTCAACAGGATTCACATACAGCAGGTTTACTAATCTCTATAGATTAAAATATTCCCAATTTAGCATGAATTACCTCTTGCACTAAAAAAGCCCAGAGGATGAAGGATACTCGCGATGCATATTTATACACTTTTAATAGCCAGGCAGTAGGGGAAAACTAATGAAAGTTCAACTTTCCATTTATTGCAGCAGATGTATTTAGACAGGTATGGTTATAAATTGAGATGTTGCCCACAATTAGTATTTAACTATTAGGCTGCCAGCTTTTTTTCTATAAGTATGTTTTGTAACAGATGTGCTAAGTTTTGGAGAACTAGCACTCTTGTAAGTCTTGGGGGGCAGTTTATATTGTTTTTCCCTTTATACCATAAGCTTCTATAAAAAATGTGTGTTCTGTTGTTCTCATAAATCTCGAAGCCCGGTAGGAATATTGTAAAATTGCAGTTCAGTGTTTAATGTTCATGTGAGTCCCATGGTATGGCTGATAAATAGTGGGGGAAGATGAGAAGTGCTGGTGATATGCCTTTATTACTAATGTTTCTTCTCCCTTATTGTAGATTAAAAACCTAACCCAACTGCTTTCAATTTTCCGAAGCTAATTTCTGCAGCTCACTGACCGTTCGGGATGTTGAGCTTTTCCTTATCTGTATATCTTTGCTTTTATTTTTCAGGATGCTACACTGCTTTTTCTATTCCCACCACCAATCTTGCCCCACTTAGCAATGCTTTCTCCTCCGTAGGTGCTATAGTGAGTGGGTAGCACAGACCAGAAAGAAATCGCATGGAAAGAAACCTCATAATCACCCGGCATTGGACAATCCTACCAAGTTTTAAAGAAAAAATTCTGTTTAGTGTTTTGGCATAGGTGATGTTAAATAGTCTGGAGAGCCAATGGTAAATCCCCAGTCCCAGGCCAGGTTGGGCTCAAACCCTCGTTCCAGTACGTGCGTCCCAGCCCGGCGCTGCTCCACGGAGGGGCTGACCCAGCTGAGCAATTACATGCAGAAAAAGGGGTTATTTTTCAGCCATATCAGGTCCCCCTTTCTGCTTCTGTAAGGAGCTGACCGTTCAAAAAGAAGAGGCTGACACAAGCTGGAAATAAATAGGTGATAGATATGGACTGGTTAAGTTGGTTTAAGAAAATGCACAACAAAGCCCAGCTGTGGACTACCACCGAGCTCAGGGTAAAGCATTTTGCTTCCTAGGAGTTGAGGAGAGATCCTTCCTAAGGAGGTCGGTGGTGTGTGCGAGCGGGACCGTGGGGTTATCACATCATCCATAAGTGTTATGTGGTATTTGAGGCATAATGGATTGAAAGTTCACATTCATTCTTGTTCCTTTATGGATAGCGTTTCCATTAAATATGTTTTTCTGATGTCTTGATTTCGGAACATGTAATTAAGATATACCTGTGGTATCCTGTTGCTTAACTTGCAGTTTGATTAAAAATTATAGCTCAGTTTCACATACTTCACTTAGCAAAAATTACCGATAGATGGATTAATTTATGCTGATAAGCTGTGCTTCAGTATCAGCAGTATTTCAGCTGGATGTGTTCTCTCTGGGTCCCAGTGGTCTACTAATTTAACTGCTTATTGTAATACATGTATAGTTGCCTTGGAAAACTTATCTTGAACTGCTGCTTTGATTGTGCTTGGATTCGTCTTAATATTTTATTATTTTTTTTCTCCTTCAGCTGTCAACTAAGCCTTAATCTCTGAAAGCTTCTTGCTTTGCTTGTTTACTAGTTTAAGTATTAATGAGCATTGTTTTACTGTCGGTGCTAATTGGTTAAGTAGTTTTCAAACGATACTGTGTGCTCAATCCTTAATTTCGCCGACTTTGGATAAAGCAGGCAACTTAGGCAACTGAACACAATTAAAGAGTTGTGTTTATTAAGAGCACTCCCCCCTCCCCAAACCCAAAATGTCTCTCCTCCCACCGAGGGCAGGCACAGTCCTGTGTTGAACCCCCTGGTTGACTAAAGAGAGCCCCCAGGGCCACCCGCTGCTCTGAATTGGTTTGTGTGAGCAGGCTTTTTGTGCTCAGGCAGTGATTGCTGACCTCCGCAGACGGCCTTTTTTCTCTGAGCCACCAATGCTATTTTAAAAAAGCTTATTTACTGCCCTGCAGTCTTAATGCAGACAGAAATTACAGTAGGCATCTTGCCAGTAAAAGGCTCTAAAACGAGGGCTACTAGAATTTCCCTTCTACCTCTTAATCAAATACTAAACTCATCAGGAATGTTTAAATGCCTAAATATCAATTTAAAAGCAAACTTTGGCTATATCTAAACCCATCGCTTTGTCCAAGCATTGTGGAATTTAAAAGAACATGGAAAATCACTGTCAGGAGAGAAATGAGTACAAATCCCAACATTATTTTTTTTCCATGAGGCACATAAGAATCCATTTCCAGATAACAAGCTGTCTGTGCTTCCCCGCTGAGTTCAGTTCAATGGGAGAAGCATCAAACCCCAGATTATCTATACAAAGCAAGCCCATTTTCAAGTTGTAATTTTTTAAGCACGCATTAGTTAAAGTGGATCCATAATCCCCCATCAATATTAACTTTCATCCTGGGAAATGTCCAAACCCCTTCATAAACATCAGGATTATTTCAGTCTGCTGTTTATTTTATCTGACAAAACATTAAAAATCAAATAGGGGGAATGTTTTTTTAGTTTGCTGCCTGCTTTTGGGAGTCAGATTATCTGATGACAAATGTTAAAACTCCTCATGTGTCGTATTTGCCTGTTGTTTATGTGATTTGTAACCGTGCATTTCGTGGACCTTTTGTTCAATGAATACAATTAATTGATATGACTTGAATGTGTACATTCCGTAGGTAAAGGGATCGGCAAGATTTCAGAAGCAGTAAAGCCCACCCAAAAGTTTCACCCCATTGAGGCACTTGAGCCTGGAACTGAATATACAGTTCGTCTAGTGACTAAGAATTGGGTTGATAACAATAGCATTTTTGAAGATGTAATTGAGACAAGGGGGAGAGGTGAGACACAAATACCTTCAAGGCGATAAAGATTTGTTTTGGCATGTAAAGAAATGTTGAGGTGACACCTTGCGTTGTGCAGTGAAAGTGTACCAAAAATCATCATTTTTGTTCTGTGATTTTTAAGTTGACCCTTGCAGTTGAATCCCATGGGAGCATAAACGCATCCGTGGCTCTCGGCCGAGTCTCATGCTTTACTTGACGCACAGTCGCCCGGAACAATTCCAAACTTTACCAAACGGTTTTCCCCTCCTATGCGATTTTGAAAGGGTAGTGCTGTGATATAATCCGTTTTCCGTGTGCCAGTCCAGTGCTTTGCATGTATCGGGTGCACTTTTAACTCCATCTCTTTCGCAAAACTGCTTTTGCATGAGAGGCTTAACAATTCTCCGTTCAGCTTTCCTAGTTGGCGTTAATCCTTTGAGTCAACTGCTCGCTCAGAATTGCCTTTCCAAAATGTCTGTATTGTGCCTTGTAGACTGCACATTCCCTTTAAGTCTAAAAATGTCACGCTCTGGACATATTTCTGTCTTGCATTTCTTTAAGCTGAACAAAATTAGTGATAGTCTGATGCAATTAAGAGTCACTGAAGAAAATGTATTTATGTTATAGCGGGGTGATGCCCTTTTCCTCTGATTAATTTTGTTTGTTTGTTTTTTACTCCTCTTCTGTTTCACAAAGCCTATGCTGGCATTTACGATGGAATTTCCACCCAGGGGTGGTTTATTGGACTCATGTGTGCCATCGCTTTGCTCACCCTATTGCTGCTAACTATTTGCTTTGTCAGAAGAAATAAAGGAGGCAAATATTCAGGTAAATGGATTTATTGTCCTTTCGCTATGTTCACATGTTAATAACAAGCATCCTTCAGACTTTTATCTCTTGGCGGCTGCAAAGCCGCAAGCAGAAACATCCAATTAGGATTTGTAGCTTTTGATAAATATCCGCAGAATGGATTCTAATGAGTATAAGGGAGACTGTGCTCTCTGGGCGAGATGGTGCTGTGTGCTGGTCAGGGATCTTGCTAAGGCCTTTGATAGTGCTTGTTGAATCTTCCAGTATTTAATCACCCGTAGAGTCAAGGTCCTTCACCAGCTGCACTCTGAGCCCGCGTTGGCAGGGCTCCCTGCTCACTTTCCGCCTGATAACTGCTGCTTGACGTACCAACTGACATCATTTCCACGGGGAGCCAAACTGCCTGACAATAGAATATTTTGCTAAAAGTAATCCTGTCATTTTCAAAGCAATGCGTAAGGATTTAAATATAAATATTTAAGTATAAATCTGGTTGCCCAGAGTGATGGTAGATGCCCCATCCTTGGAAACGTTCAAGGTCAGGTTGGATGGGGCTGTGAGCAACCTGATAAGGTTGAAGATGTCCCTGCTTATTGCAGGTGGGTTGGACTAGATGGTCATTAAAGGTCCCTTCCAACCCAACCCATTGACTCTATGATTCTTTAAACACTTGCTAGCTTTCTTAAAAGCTAGGGAATGGCACCAAACCCTTGATGGAAGCATGCTGGTTGTGTCCAGCTGGAGATGCAGTGCAAGCTGCTGCCCTCCAGGTTAGGCTGTTGTAGCTGATGACAGGCAGTTTTCCCATTGCACCTGCAAAAAGAAAAGCCCATGGCGGAACGTGGCGTACAGATCTGTGCTTTATTTTATTTGTACAGTGAAAGAAAAAGAAGATTTGCATCCAGATCCCGAAGCTCAATCAATAAAAGATGAAATCTTTGGGGAATATAGGTAAATAGGACCTGCTTTAACAAACGTTTGTGTTTGTTGGGGTTTTGTTTCTTTTCCAGATGTCATCATTATTTAGGACATTTTTATAGCATGCAATTAACACTGTTTTTCATTTCCAAAGCAAACCTCATAGGAGTGGATAATAGTAAGAATATAAAGGTATATCCAGTATACTTAAATCCATCCAAGTTGGGATATAAGTAAATGTTGATGTATCAGTGGTAATTTTTCACTTGGTTTATTTTTTTTTTTTAATTTAGAATTGTATGAATAATGTAAATATATATGATAATTTGGGTTCCTGCTGTAATGTCCACTGAAGTCGAAAGAAAGACTTTCATGTCTTCAGCGGCTTTCTTGAAACCCAGTCATGCCGAAAATGTGTAATACGGGGAATGTTCATTTTGTGAAAGAAAACAAAGAGAAGTTTGAAATGCAGTAAGAGATGGCAAAAACCTGAACAAACCTCACTACAGAAGTTTCTGTAGGAGAATTGAAATAATCACTTTTGCTGCTCTGAAATAATTAAAGCTTAAAATATTGTGTAACTGTGGTATAAAGAAAAAATAATCTTTATAAGAGCTGGAAATGCTGGAAAACTGGTGTTGCTTGCCTTAAAGGCGTAAAATTTCTGTTGAAATCCCACTTATATATACTACATTATTTGTACTGAAATAGGGATTTTTTTTCTGCATAATTTCATCTTTATTTAATTTTTAATGCTTTCTAATGGGACAAATATTTAGAAAGGTAAGAAAGCCCTGAGGTTAATAACTTTGACCCCCTCCTTTCCCCCCAAATTCCACGCTTGTTTTTTTATAAATAGAAATGCCATGTCCAGAAAAACAGAAAATATTTTTACTGTATTGCTTATATACATTAGCGACTGTATGCTGAAGAGGTCAAGTTCAGGTGCGTTTCTCTGCCCTTCCTCAGGTGACATTGCCAAAGTTTTGACACTGAATTGGCATTATCAAGGACCGTAATTGAGTAATTATGTACCTAGTTCAGAGGCCTAATTTGGGTTTTATTGTCAACTTTTAATCTACCTTCCCCATCCCCCCAAATGTCTTGTTCAGTCCGGAGAAGTCAGGCTGCTTTGGTCCTTCTTCTGCAGTACCATTAGGAGGAATGGCCAGTGGAATTTCCTTTTTTTCCCCTGAATTTTGGTGGTGGGTCTGTCCTTTTTCATGAAATTGCCATTGAACGTAGTCTGCACGTGAGCAGATACAGACGCTCTGATTCTGCTTTCGGTTTCCCTGTTCCTCCCTTTTAGCAGAGAGAAACTCCATCAGCTACAGTAAGATAAGATAACAGCAGAATAAATGAAAAAAGGGAAAAAAAACCCCTTTGTTAGTCAACTGAAATCAGACAAATGCTCACAGAGCAGTGAGGTATAACCTACAGCTTATGCCTCATCCCACAACTTAACGTTGGTTCACCCACCCACCTCAAAAGAAAAATGAACGAAATAGGCCCTGAATATTGCCCACTCTTTTGTAAAATGAAAATGTCTCTTTCTGTAAGGTGCCGAAGACTTGACACCAGCACTGATTGCTGGGCTGGATCCCTCAAATCCCTTCCAGCATTTGCGTCTTCCTTTTCTTTCCCCCTTCATTTTCTGTCCAGTCTTCTGTCTGCCAAGGCAAAAAGGGAAAAAGCCAAACCACACCTGTAGTCTTCAGTGATGTTTGCCTTTTTAACCGAGTCCATAGTTGTAATAATCACAAAATCATTTACTTGGGGAGCTCAGGTGGGTGTAGGTGAGCTTTCTGAGGTGCACCGGGCGAAGCAGGACTCACGGGGTCAGATCATTCTCAACGTACAACCCACATAGGAATGTTTCCCTCCCTCTTCCCTCCTGCTGCTTTCTTTCACAATAAAAGAGCAATTTCCATGCTTGCAATTAAAAGCTAGATTTTTGGAAAGGCGTTTCTTTGTTTTGTAGTGACAGCGACGAAAAGCCGCTGAAAGGCAGCCTCCAGTCAATTAACGGGGACATTAAAGCCACCGAAAGTGCTGATAGTCTGGTAGATTATGGAGAAGGGGAGCATGGGATGTTCAATGAAGATGGTTCATTTATTGGAGCTTATTCTGGATCTAAGGAAAAAGGATCAGTGGAAAGCACTGGGAGTTCTACGGCAACTTTTCCTCTCCACGCCTAAAATATTAGCAAGAATGATTTGTCTTTAATTGTGATATTTATCTTGATTAGTACTCCACAGTTACTGCATGTGATTGGAAGCAGGTTGCCAATTGAGCCAGTCAGGAACCTGACAGCCAGGTAATACAAAAATAAGTCACTGCCACTAAAAGATGATTTGTTCATCATAATTTCTAGGTGTTTTCTTCTAATTAAAACAAAACAAATAATTCTTTACTATACAAAATGTCTTACTCAGTCTTACCAAAACAGAATTTCTCCGTGTTACATCTGTATGGTTAACTGCTACACCATGTGTTTCTTAGGTTTGGAATATGTTTCTCTGTGTAGTGTTTTTTTTTTTCTTGTATGGCTGTTGTCACTTTGTACCTCCATTTATTTCTAATATTCCCTCATGCGTGGTGACCTCGGCATTGCAGAGGTTATAACACAACACGAAAATCAAACAGAACCAACAAGTTACTCTGCAAAGTGACACCATGCCTCCTACTGAGAAAAATGATAATTTCAAATACTGGAGAAATATATTCTATATATATTGTATAATTTTTCGTAAAGAAATAAACTCCTTTGCTTATGATACTCTAGAATTATTTTAGTGGTTACAGCTGACTGCAATTACCGATACTTAGAGATGCAACTTTCTCCACAGAAAAATTGCTCTTAAAAGACAAAGCTCTGGCCTTGTGGATGAATCTTCTGTCCAGTAGCTGGCACTATTTCCTTAAATAAGTTAAGCTGCAGTATCTTTCCTGTGGCAAGGTGAAACAGGGTTCCCATCCACCATCATTTGAAAGTATTTTCATTTGCTTTTCCCGAGTCTCTGCAAGCTGCATTTCTAAGCAAAATGCTTGTTGTCTGTCTCATATCTGTATATTTGTGCGCTAGCATACATTTCATGGAGACGTTGTACATATGATATTAATATTGACACAAGTTAAAATCAGCCTTGTTTTATTTTGAACTGAGACCTGTTGCTAGCATGAGTCTGTAGAGCTGTGTAGGAATGAATAGAATTGCTTCTCAATAGGACTTTGGACCAGCAAAACTTGTTTTCAGAAGGAGCTGTGTGTATACCAGACATGCACATCTCACATCTTCCCAGTACCACATAAAATAGACCTACCCGACTTTCAAGAGATCGTTTATTTTCCAGCTTATTCATTATTAAATAAACAAAAACAAAAGCAAAGAGAAAATATAACGGTACAGTTTCCTTTATGTTTTGTTTACTGAATGCTGGTTTAAATCCCGTTCTTTTCTTTGCCTCTCCAACGCTAACTCAGCAAAGCTGTACAGCACATTTTTTTGGTCTTTTTGTATTGGAACCTCCTGAATTTCTTTAAAAGCATTTGTATTTTTGAATATGCTTATTTGAGTAGAGTATCAACATGGCTTCATCTTGCACTTACAAATGACTGTTGCTTCAATTATAACATTTTTTAAGTCGTTACTGCAGGAGGAATAGGTCCTAAAAGCCATTTTGCATCGTGGTAGTAATTAGGCACATATCCCCAATGGGTCCTTCATGGTCTCCATTCCTTCAATGGAAGAAAGAGAGGAAGCAAGAATTACTCACGTGGTTCTGAGTTTCCAGTAATGCCAACAATTACGACCCGTTAGCTGCCCACAGAATTGCAGGTTGGTACCAGTAGAAAGCCCACGGTTCATACGCAGCTCCCCTTACGCTTGGGCTCCTCACCAGGGCGGCTGCGTTCTCCGCTGTGCTCATCGATTTCTGAAAGCCCTAAGAGACCTTTGAGGCTCGATGCTTCTGCATATCTGTTCCTCCTTTTTTATTATTATTATTTTTGCTTGTAAGGATCTCTCATCTAGCCTCTATTTGGGAAAAGCCAAACCCAAACAGCCACCCCGAACCCCCCAGTGGTTCTGTGTCTATGAGTATAAAAGGTTGAATGGAAATCTGCCCTGACCAAAAATCACCCCGCTCCACGTCAGTGACCCTGTGGTGTGAAGTACTTGATTTTATTATTTATAAAGTTTTGTTTTCTGTATTTCTCTCAATCCAAATGCTGAAAAAGTCCAAAGTAATTTTCATTTAAAAAAAAAAAAATCATTTTAAAAGAAGGGAGTGCATAATTAGAGAAGTGTGAAAATTGACATCTTGTCAAGAGAGCCATTTCCCACCAGGATCTTTATCTGCTGACTCCTGTCTGCTGGAGCCCAAACCAGATAAAGTCTAAGATCTGATGAGGCTTGTGACAATCTTTGTTGCAAGCTTTGGGCTAGTTTTAATGTATTTCCTTTAGGAATCATCCACACTAGCGCCTGCTGCCGCAATGCCGAGTGCAGGCGAGTGTTGTTTTGTTTTCTCAGTCCTTTCCATGGAAATTTTTGGGTTTTAAATGGAGATATTTCTGCTGACATGTCACGAGTACGAAAGCTGGTCCCCTAACCTTGGATCTCCCAGCCACTGGCAATCTCTGGTGGCCAAAGCAGGGCTCTGAGCAGTATGTGGAGAAATCCTGAAACACCAGTTTTCCCATACCAACGTTACAGCTCTCTCCAGTGTTTCGAGGGGTGATGGGTCTCAGATTACTGGGGAGGTGCTCCATAAACTAGCGAAATCCTTGGTCGTTATCCCTGAAGGGGCAGTGAGGACGTTGTCATTAGTCACAGATGATCTTTGGAAGGGGAAAAAAATCAGGGACCAAAATCAGAGCGGGCTTCCCCAGAGGCCCCACCACCCGCCCATGCAGAGGGCTGGGCAGGGCTGTACCTGCGGAGCTCCCCCCGCCGCGGGGTCGCCCAGCTTTGGGCAGGGGCGTGCGGGCAAGGCTGGATGCGACCCGCCCGTGGGCACGGCCGTCCCTTTTCCTGCGCTTTGGGTCGCTGTAGATCGACCAGACTCATTGTCCCAGAAAATGCCTCTGTTAAACAGACACAAATTTCAAATCACATTAGTGAGTGTCAAATTATCGAATAATGAATATAAATCCCCTGTGCTATCACTTGCTCTGTTGCTGCTAAGAGATGTTTATGACATTCCTGTGATGTGCTCCTCATCTGTGCCAGTATGAGTGCTTTTTCTATTAAAATTTTAATTCAGATCCTTAAATCTTAATGTTGGTGTTTCATGATGCCTCAGGGCCTAAAAATCATACGGTGACAAAAAGATGTGCAATGGAATTTGTACAGTGCTCACTGACTTTTGAGGAATATGCCCAATGAATATTAAACAACTGGCTAGAACCCATTTCTTTTCCTTTTTTTTTTTCCCCATTGGGGTTTTATTTTGTATTGTAAGGGTACCCCTCATACAGCGTACCTTGGAAAAGTGCAGGACACTAATAGGATTTTGAGAGATTTGCTTTCAAAAGTAAACTAACTGAGCAAGCTCACATTTTCCTGAGCGCTTTGTTGTCATTGTTGCTGCATTTTTTCCAGGGCAGTCTGGTACAGGTGAGAAGAAGTGTGGCCATGTGGGCTGAATAAAAAGTATCAGCGCCTGTACTGCAGGTCTGAAATAGTCCATTCAATCAAATTCCTTTTTTTGTTTTTATTTTTTACTCCAGCCAGGCGTATTTATTATTATTAGTTGATGGAAATCAGTGGTGATTTCATTCATTAATACCTAGAAGGGAAATTTCAGACTGCCTGCTGGGAGGAGGGAGCCCAGGACAGCCAGCCGTGTGAGCGTGCAAACCCTGCGGGATAGGGAATTAATGCCCTAGCGCCATGGTGGTTAGAGTGGTTACGTTTAGTTAGGCCATGCCATTACCCTTTGTGGGCAAGATGAGTGCGAGAGGGGAAATGGCACTTTTGGATTTGATATCTCAGTCAACCAGGGGTGCAATTTCATCCAGCAGGGAGGAGGCATTTCCCTGGCCCAAGGAACCCTAGCTTGCGGATTTAAGTAGCCTCCTCTGGAACAGAAGAGGGATGGATATTTCTCAAAAAGTTGTGCGGTTTTGGCTGCGCATAAGATTAAGCAAATAAAATCAGTTCTTCCTAACTAATGGGAAAAGTCTCCCGGGTGCTAGCTCCCGTGCAAGTGAGCCCTTTATGTTTGCAGAGCAGTGTGCCCTTGATTTGGTATGGATTGCAATCTCAAACCTAAGTTTTTATTTTAAAAAAAAGATATATATCGTAATTGCACAATCAAGAACTTACAGGAATGGCCCCAGCGTCATCCTCTGGCAAAATTTGGGGTCCCCGTCTCAAGGAATCCTCACTTGCACTTGACTCTGCTTTTCAGCAAGTCCAACTGCACAGGCCTGGGCATCGAAGCCCTTCTGGGGCTGGATCTTTAGGAAGAGCAGAATCAGGAACCAAATCAGAAAATGACTTTCCCCTCTGGATAAAAATCTGTGCATATGTATAATAAATTAAAAAACCACCTTCATTCTAACTCAAGTTTTAAATGGCTCTAATTAGCCTATCATTTAATGATTTATATTTGCTCTGTTCACAAACTTTACGGAGTAGCTCTCTTTCTGCTAATGACTTCCATTGACTGAATGGGTCAGGGCCAATGCATGAGAGGTTTTAACAAAAATTTTCAGGCCACTGTTATTTTTGAGATGACAACAAATCCTAGCACAATCTTTTGATACAAAAAGGTGGGGCTTTTAACAGAAATTCCCCAGGTAGTTTTGTAAATTAAAGTTAGAAAAACATTCACTGATCCTTGCACACTTCTGAAAGGCAATCTCATCAGAATTTTTTATAGTTGTTATTCTGCAGATGGGTAGTAAATCTGGATTCTTTTTACATCCCTGTAAGAAGGGATATAAAAAAATGAAATTTTTCATGACAAGAGAATTTCCTCTGTTTGACAGTGGATCAAGCTCTCAGCTGCACCTCTGTTAATGTTTAGTATTTCAAAATGTTGGGGTACCAGTACATGTTTACATTGCAGCTCCATACCTTTCATGTAAAAGTCTCAAGTGATCTGCACTGATTTGTTCAGTTTTCAGGCAGGAGCCAGGAGGAGGGTTGGAGCTAAAGCATACTCTCTGTTTCGTTTATTATTATTATTATTATTATTACTTTGAACAAGATACTTTGTAATTTCAGGAGAAAAGATCAAAGCAACCGTGGTGTCACCGTTACAATGTTACTTTTGGAGCTCAATGTTAGTGTGCATTTATTAAAGTTTAGAGAAATGTGTTGTACTGTAGTTGCTGTTTGTATCATGCATATGTGCACGTATGGTTTTAAAAGATATTTTCATTTTACATGAAATACAACTTTGCTAATAAAAGTTTGACTTGATGTAATCTTCAAACGCCTTAGCTGTAATCAGCAAGTTTTTCGTTTGGTTTGGGTTGGGTTTTTTTCAACCGATACCATCTGTTTCTTGGGAAATCGCCACTCATAGACCTCTCTAGCATGTGGTCTGTGTGGATTTTCCTGGTCCCGTGCCGAGGTTGAGCTGCCCTTGGCTTTCCCTGGGACTTTTGGACACTGCAACCACCCATCGAGATATGATCTACACCAAAGCAGGGATGAACCTGAGCTGCAAACGCCCTGAGTTCAAATACCTCATTTATTTCAGGGTAGGACCATCTCCTGGATCAGCCGGTCATCATCCTATATAACGTTAGCACCTATAACATGCTTTATATACTCCGGTTGTGTCGGTTAACATCACAGAACCTCCCAAGCACGCAGAGCTTGAAGCGAAGTGGCATGTGAAATACCCACAAAAATAACATTACCCAGTATTAAAATACACTTAGCCGTGAAATGAAAGACAAAAGCTCAACTTTCCAGGCATGACCAGAGGTGAGAGGAGCTGATCCAGTTACACGGGGTAGAACACAGCTGTGATGATGAGCAGGGAGAATTTCTACTCCTGCTCATTAAAGATCAGAATAACGGCGATTTTATAAATAGCCAGGCACCTAGAAACCCAGCAACGCTCCTGCTTTTCTTCTTATCCCTTAGTTAAGGAAAACTCCACTTACGCTAAAGGTCTGTATCTATTCGTTATATAGAAATATAACAAACATTCTTTGTTTGCCAAGGAAAATAGGAAAAGACCAAAATACCTTAGTTCTTTTGTTACTGGGTGTTGCAATGGTCAGCTTCTCTCCCCCCCCCCCCCCCCGCCCCGAAATTGGGTGTGACAGGATTTCTTTAATTCTACTCTGCCGGTCCATGGAGAAAGGTTCACCGGGGAGGGCCTGTGCAATGCCCAGGGGTGCACCCATCCCATGCCCGAAACAGCAAAACTGCCACTACTGAGGGCTCGTTAAAAGCCAGCAGGCAAATCCACGGCAGCTGACATATTGCTGCAAAATCCATTTTAAAAAAAAAAACAATACTATTTAACAGAAATTTGAAAGACTTGGGTACTACTCAAACATGAGGCATAAATCACTCACAGAGAAAAATCCCTGGCTTCCAACACTGGCATGTTTTCTGGGTCTCAGTGAGAGAAATGCTCTTGTACATTGGGTTTTTTCCTCATGTTTTTTAGCTATTTCACTTTAGCAGGAAGGCTTCAGGACTTTTCTAATGCATTCTTCACCTGCAAAAACTCTTGAATACATTCAATGCAAATGCAGAAACAAGTAGGGCTGTGCTAACTAGCATTCACCTTTCAGGAAGGCATCAAGGGCATCGTGAGGGGTTTTTTTATTATTATTCATATTCTGGAATAATGAGATTTACACTTTTCTCAATACCGTAACGGAGAGAAAAAGTCTCACAATCATGTGCTTCACTGGAGTGAGAATAAAGATGCTGCTGCCACTGCCGGGTGCAAGGGCTGCAGATCCCAGCTCGCCGCATCCCACCACCTCTGCTGACACCCAGGCGACAAATCCCCGAGGAAAAGTTGAAGGAAAAAGTATGGGACCAATATACCTTTATTTGATATTTTGCTTTTAATACCAAGCTGACGTTATTGGCACTATTTCAGGGGCAGAGCATTATTTCTAATGTTCAAACATTTCATTCTGTTCTTCATATTACAATGAAATGTCATCCCTTTTGGACTTTTACCGCCTGTTAACAAGCTTGAAAGGCGGAGAAGTCAGTCAGTCACCCGGCGGAAATACCAACAGTCTCGCTTGCTGGAAGTGTGTAAGCTCTGCAGATTTATAAGCCCTATTTAACAAGACCTACGCATTGGTTTTGCCATGCTGGTGGCCCTGATGGCATCCCTGAGGTGACAGCCCCAGTCCATGTGGCCAAACCTGCGCAGAAGCGCTGTCCCAGCCCATCACTGCCTGGAGATACGGGCATTGCTGTAAAAACCCACCCTGCCCCGCTGCCTGGCCACGCAGCACCCAGCTGGCAATTCCTACTGTCCTTTGCGGAGCATCTCTGTAGGTGCAGGAGACATTTCTGGACCACAGCAGCCTTTGCATTTAAAAAAAAAAAAAAAAATTGCCTGTAGAGTTTATACTTTAAGCTGTGTATCCAGCCCCACTTGGGGGTTGCAGCATGGTCCTCCCCATTCGCTTGGGGCATCAGGAGAGGAACATTTCAAAGCAGAATACATACGGGAGCGTGTTTTGTTTAGCGTTTGCTTTGTCTTGTTTTGGAGGTCCATGGCTTTGCATTGCAATGCTTTTTCAGCATGTTTGCAGTACCCGAAACCCCTGGAATGTGGTGGCTTTGACAGCTGCTCTTTGCCTGGGCTGGAAGGGAGAAGCAGCCTGGGCTCAGGTCTGCGGGGGTTAGGGGCTGTGCTCATGCCTGGCTCCTTTCCAATTGCTCCTCCTGAAGGAAATGACATACAGGTGGTACTTCGTTACTCATTATCCCCTAACAAATTAGCAGCCTTTCTCCCCAAGCTGGGATGCAGTTGCCTTTATGACTGCAAAGCGGTTCCATCACCCCTTGATGGCTGAGCAAGCATGGCCATGGTGTTACAGCTCATTGCATAAGTAGGGCTGGGAAGCAAGGCTGCATCTCCCATGTGTTTGCTGGGCTGGGGATGGAGCTGGAGCTGCGGGGAGGTGACCCAGACACCCAGGTAAGAGCACACCAGTGCTGGGAAAATAGGTTTGTTACTGCTGTTACCTGAAAGAGTGCGGTGGGAAGGGCTGGGGCCCTTGTTGGGTTGGTTTATGGGGCTGTGATCCCTGCCAGAGGGCTTTGCTGCCCCAGGGTTGGTTTCCAGCATGTGCTGTGGGGTTTTCCCCTTTCTCCTGGCTGGATGATGTGGGTCTTCTGTGTTTCTTCTGGAACGGGTTTGTTGTTATCCCTGAGGCAGCAGGGCTGCCTCTCCTGCACAAATCCTTTTCTTCTTCTTCCTCCTGACTCCCTCCCAGGCTCTGTCTGTGTTGATCTCTCAGCTCCCTGGTCTCTGGCCTTGGAGAGCTTCCAGCCTGTTTGCATCGGTGATGTATTGGTGCTTCTTCCTCCCCGTGCATTTTTTTCACCACCTGTACCTCCCTTACCTCTTTAGGGTGGGAGATGTGTTCCACCTACACATGCACCTGGGGTTTTGAAACCGCTGTGGGTCAAGATGTCTGAACAGTTCCAGATTCTTTTTTTTGGTGGGTTTTTTTTTTTAAGTTTAACAAAGACTTTTTTTTCTTAAGTTTAGGGGGGAAAAAAAAAAGTGAGATTAATCTGCAGGTTTCAAGAGTCCATGTAATAAATGTTTATTTCTGGGAGAGGAGGGACTCAAAGGGGAGCATGACCTGTGCCATGTCCCCCCACTCCCACCCGTGAGCCTGGGGTGCCCCAGGAGGGACGGGCTTTCCTTGGGAAGCAGAAGGCTGATGCTGAGTATTTCGCTGAAGACACCACAGTTTGTCCAAAACTGTTCCTGCTTGCTCCTCGGGGTGGTGTAAAGATGATCTGTGCTGGTGTCAAGGTCCTCACCAGTGCATTACTGGTGTGGGGACCTTCCTGAGCCTGGTTACTGGTACAGGATCCAACCTGGGAATATTTCGTGTTGCTCCCTGCTGGGCGCTGTGTCTCTGCAGATGGCTGGACACATGGTGATTGAGATTGCTGATGTTTTTAAGTGACTTCTTTTTATGATTATTTATTAAATAATTAACGGCACAAATGCAGTTTCTAATAAAAATAAGCTTACCATGTAAGAGGGATGTTATCCTTTATGACTTCAGGAAGTCATTCTGAGCGTTTATTTTCCTCTAAGTGGCAATTTATACAAAACATGCCTACAAAAAAAAAATTACCGGGCTATTTAGACTGATAGCAGAGTAGCAACTTCTAATGGAGCAGGAGCTCTGGTTAATTATCTATAATTAAAAAAAAGTACATTTTTTCCAAACTCAGCATGGAGCTGAGAGGCCGCTAAGTAAATAAATTTATGTAAAATGCAGTGAAATTGGATCATTTGATACGCTGATTCGCATAATATAAAAAAAATCATTTAAAACTGTTCTTGAGGAAAAATAATTGTCGCAAAGAGTAGCGGCAGCAAGGGATCTGGAAGTGGCAGCGGCAAGCGGAGAGGGAACAGCTCTGGCACAGCGGTCTTCAGCGTTGCGAGAAGGAGCAGGAGAAGCAGAATGGTGGCTATTGAAGCCCCTTGTTTTCATTGCTTCTTCATCAGGAGTCACTTAAGTGATTTTTTTTTTTTTTTTTTTTTTTTTTTCCTCCCCACAAGCTTGAGGAGGGGGGATTTTTTGGTCAAAAGTTTGGCTTATTTCATTTCCCATAACCATCACTTGTTGAGTATTTTCATTTTTCTCAATACGTTTCTTGAAAAAAATTTTACTTAAAAACCTAAAACCATTTACTACTTTAATTGCATTTTTTCACAGCACCAAATATTCATATGAGAGAATTCTTAGCGATGTCAGGGTGATGGCACAATGACTCTTAGCTGCTGTCTTTTTATACTTTTTTTTCCCTTGCTTGTTCTGCATGCAGTTAGTTCTGAGCCCTGCTAGGCTCGACAGCGCCGCTGTTCTCCTGCATGGGTTTTCATCCCCCGGCAGCAGGGTCTCTGGCTTTTCCTGATTCTGACTTTTCTGAACCTCCTGGAGTCCCAGGGCTGCAGTATTATGAATAACAGGGAGAACTGTTCAGTTTTCAGATTTATTTTTTTTAAAGGGGGGGGGGGGGGGGGGCAAACAGTCTATCTCAAGGAAGAATGGTCATCAAATTCAATCTAGGAGTTAATGAGAATTTTACATTTCAGTTATCTTTTTAAAAGAAATAATTACAAAAAAAACCCCCAACCCTACTCGCCAGCCTTGAAAGCGTGAACTCATGAACCAAAAGGTTCAAAAATAGGCGGTGAATGGAAGAGCACAGTAATTCTTTAAACACGTAGGATTGTGACTCTCTGCCCGACGTTGACCTTCAAACTTGAGAGTTTAAATGGCTGGATAAGAAGCTCACGCCTTGACTAATTCTGGCAAACCTCCTAAAAATAGGCATTTCTCAGTTCTATTATTTATTAGCTTAAATTTGTCTATATCTCTCCTTGCCAAATGTTCTGAACATTAAAATTTTCTCACATCTGCAATTTAAGTTTCTACTTAAGGAAAGGAAACTTTAGACTCCGCTGGCTCATTTCATCAGCCTGTTATCAGCCCCCATTGTATTTTCAGGTTTCTGTCAGCTTGACAAGGCATAGCCGAATCGGTTTCTTCTTATAATCAAGATAATAACTACTAAAAATTGATGGATTTTGCCGCAGTTGAAAATACAGACTAATTCTTGCCATAATTATCAAGTCTTTAAATGGTAATTGCACACTGTTACCATCTATCTGCTGTCAAATTTATTTCAGTAATTGACCTCCTAGTCCAGGAATTAGAGACAGCCTTTGATTATTGGTTCAATTAGTCTTAAAGCATCATGTGTCTCTTTTTTTTCTTTTTTTTAAGGTATTTTAGTTGTCCAGCTAGTTGAAGAAAATGCCAAGAATGTCACTAAATATTTCTTACCTTATCACTTTCTATCAGTTTTTGCTGCATCTCATTTTAACTGGTGTATACAGATCCCTTGAGGTTTTTTTTTATGAGAAATTATTGACTGGGTTTGTGCTTTTTTTAGTGTCAACCTTTAGTGATGCTTTGCTTGGGCAAGGGACCGGGCTTTACCGCAGTGAGGTAGCCCATAGCTATTTTCTGACAGAAGACGGCATGTTGGCTATTTCTTAGCGGCATGGCTGGGCTGTGACATCCCTGGAGGCTCTCGTCAGGTCTGGGGCTCTGCTCTGAGCAGTCGTTTGGTTTCCTTCCAAGGAAAATAAAGTCAAGTATAGGTCCTATAGATTCTGCTATACCCCCACTTTCTAATAGGAGGAAGACAGAGAGAAGAATGTGTATGTTCTAGGTTCATTATTGTAAGAGAGGCTTTCTACACAAATTACCAGGGATTGGTTTGGAGGAATGGAAGAAAAGAAATATTGTGGTGTTGACATCCACAGCCATGTGGAGCTGGAGAAACACGTGTGGCTCTACTTGTTCCTTGCTTTGTGTAAAACAAGAGTAGCGCCGTGGATTTGGGCAACAGTTTCTGGTCTGGTTTTACTCATGTAAATGAAAGAAATTTCATGTCAACAGGAGCCCAAAATAAGTGTGTGTTTTATCTCTCGTAATTTATTAACGATTTGGGCACTTCAATTCCTTTTTATAAAGGGGGAGAAGGCCTTTATTGACTCCCTGAGCAGGGACTGTGCTGTTTTTTGTGGCAGGGCTTATTTTGTAGCTGGCAGAGGAGGAGGGGGAAAAAAGAATAAGGAGAATAAAACTCACATCCAGGTGCAGCATCTATGCAAACACCATGGAGCCCAGCTTAGACTTTACAGCCGAACTACTCATTGACTTTGTTTTAAATTGTATGCGTAAAGGTGGATTTTAGACAAGCCCTGCCTGATAAGCAGCTGAAAGGGCAAAGATATTTGAGATGGAATTAAATCAGTATTGGACCTGATCTTGTCGTGGGAGGAGGAAAATAACACCTCTAGTGGTCTTTACCCTGCCCTTCCCTCCCTTCCCCAAGCTCCTTTTCCCCACACTAGCACATATTTTTTCCACCCCTCCTTGCACACTTTCCCCATGGAAATTCAGCGTATTCCATCAGTTTGTGTGGGAATATATCTTTCCCCTTTTGTTGTGTGTACACAAATGAATGCAGCAATGGAAGAAAATGAAATAAAGCAGAAACCTGTTTTTTGGTTTCCACCCCAAGATGAGCAGTAAAACAAAATTAAAAACCCTTCCCCTATATGTAGCAGATACATGCTACAGACCTTTTCATTATTGCTTTATTTTAATTTTATTTTATTTCTTATTCTTAAAGTTCCACCTTAATTTTAATCATCCCTGTGAGGCATCCCTAAGTTACACTGGCCAATCCATACCCCTCCAGGCTGGTGAGGAGGGCAGGGTACCCCAGCATCTCTCACCCAAAAACCTTCTGCAGCCCCAGACATCTGCTGGGGATGCAAACAGAAGCCACGCTTGGCTTTTTTTTTTAATTCCAGCTGATCACCATTTCATAGCTCTTTTCCTAAGAGCAAACGATTGCTAAATATAAACAAATGCAGCCTGGATTTTCATATTCTGCGGCATTCACCTGGCGTCGCCGCTCCTCGCTGTTATCCCAAATCCCTTCTGTTCTTTGCCAGTCGGAGCGGAAAAGCAAGTGTTGCTGTGGTGACACCGGGGGACGGGCAGATGCCGTGCCGTGCGTGATGGCTCTTCCAGGAAATGCTTCAAGATAATTACGAGTAGCGATGGTGCCAGGGATATTGCTTGTTCCTGTGTCTCTTCAGATAATAACTTTTATAACCTCCTTGGCTGTGTCCTCTGGAAGGATTTGAGGACACGGTGATTGTAAGAAATCACCTGAGATTATTATTTCCCTGTGTCTTCTCCCTCCTGGACTGAACGACAGCCTTCCCTGCACCTCAATAACGTCTGCTCTAACTCTCTTGCTGCCAGTTCTTGAGTTTTAACTCTATTTCATCATCTGTTTTTTATTCTTGAGACTTTTGCTGCTTGAGGATTTTAAGACTAGACCTTCAGAACAGCTAAAGCACCCCAGTCCACTGCTTACCTGCTGCCTAACCCACAAGTGCTTGATGCCGGTGGGTCTATAGGTACAGCTGTGTTTTAACACTAAACTTTACAATCTCCCTGTAGCTCCTTTCCTGGGTGTGCGTACCCCAAAGCTCTTGCTCTTAACGATGCAAAGCACCTCGTGCAAGAGCTGGGGGAAGGATTTCCAGCGGAGTTTGCCTGGCTCCTCATGGAGAGGAGGCTCCTGCAGGCATGACCAGGGCAGGCCTAGCTGGGTACTGAAGGCAGGTGGGTAATGGTCTAGATTTTTCTCCAGCATACTTGTACTGGTGAGACTGGGCCTTCAGCAAGGTAGCCTGGGAGCGAGGACCCACTGGCAGGAGGTGGGACAGTGAGACCTGGCCCACCTGAAGCTGGAAGGTCCCTTTCGGAATGCGTGCTCCAACCAGTGCAGGTGGGCAGCAAGAGTGGGATTCTTTAAATAAATAAATCAATCCCATAACAACAACAACAAAATCCTCTAGTCTTATTTCAGCATTAGTTGCTACTTTTGCCTAGCAGTAAAATGCAAAAGCTTGGGAGGCAGAAGGTTTAAGACACTTGAGAGGCATCTTGAGCTTCAGTGTTCCCTGTTTATTGGGACCTGGCTCTGCCAGGGTTGTGAAGGGATGTGCCTGGATCTCCCCAACATGTTTGTAAGGAGTTGAAACATCGTACCTAAGCTAGAGAAAACAGTGGTGGAAGCCCCATTTTTTCCAACTCATCTGTGAGACCTGGCCTTCAGTCAATTCACTCATTACGCTATTAAAAAAGCATAAACAGATTCTGAATTCCCCCCCTCTGTAACTTAGCCATCGCATCAGAGTTGCCAAATATATATAATTTCCCCCCCCCCCGTACAAAACAACAAGCTTAGCTGCTTCTCTGAGACTATTCATTTTCACCACATCAGGAACTTATTAATTCTTGATGAGAATTCAAGCATTAATCAATTCTTGATTGAATCGTCCCCAGAGGGGAAACAGGAGAAACTGGGCCAGACTTGCCTTTTGGCTGCTTTGAGCTCTGTCTCTGACTTAACACATATGGCAGCAGTGGTATAATCAGTCTGCTCAGCTTCAGCTCCATATCAAATGCATCTTCACAGCTAAGGTAGGGCTCTGAAGACAATCTCCCTGCTACGGGTAGCATCTGATGAGAAGAAAGCGGCCGGAGCCCTCGCAGTGCTCTGCCTTTGCAGTCCTCCTGGGGAGGATAGCCTGAGGCTTGCTCAGAGGTCAGGCATGCACAGAGCTGCAATGAGACCAAGGCAATTAACAGGAGGAAAGAAATTTTTTTTTTTTAAAAAAAATACATATATTTATATATAGCTTCCTTCAGTTGGATTTTGTGTCTTGCAGAGATACCTTAGGGTCTGGCCAGCAAGTAAAGATGCCGTAGGACTGAGCACTGGGAATCCAAGTCATGTCTGGAGTCAAAGAGTCTTCTGCTGAAGTTGATTTAGATGCAAGGATGTCAGGCTTTGGCAGTGGGGTCTGAAATCAGGCCCCCGCTTGCTGTTAAGAAGTTCTTATATTGAAGCTGTTTGCTTCTAGCGCGAATCTTAGAAGTGTACTGTCTGCATTAAAGACACATCAAGTTGATTTTTAAACTGCGATTTCCTTGCGGTTTCACTTAGTCATGCTATACTGAGGAATTTACATTTAGATTTATACAGCTGACCCACTTCTTTGTAACCATGTTTTGCAGAAGGAAGTTTCCCTGTGAGATTTTTTTTGAGCTGTTTAGATAAATTTTACTTGACAGCTCCATGTCATTTATTTTATGACTCCCTTGCAATGAATTAGAAATCATTTACCATTATGCTAAAGATTTGCCCTATTTTCATAGGGAGCCAAACTTCCTTTCTTTTTCTTACACTTCTCATGAGAAGTAAAACGTGATGGCTTCAATCCCAAGGTGAATTAGACATGGCACAAACTCTAAAGGGATGCTTGCAATATACTTAATCTGAGCTGCACTTTCATTGTCAGCTTGTGTATCTCTCAACTCAAGAGCATGGATTTATAGGGGTTTTTTTTCCTCTGAAAGCTTACTATTGTTTCTTCAGAAAAGATTTTCTCTTCCCCATCCCCCCCAAAGATAGAAGCCCATTGCATTCATAATCAATGCATTTCCAAATTCCAATGTTTACGTTTCTTTTTTCTTAAATATCATACTCAGAAATTTAACATGATACATCAAGCAAAAGCTTTGCCCGGGTGATGTTGCGTGCATTTCCCTGGCAAAGTGAACATTTTGATATGAGCTCTTACTAGAGGAAAATGGCAGATGAGATAGGAAAG
>BOSO01003282.1:68546-140065 GCA_018403395.1 Gorsachius goisagi
AAGTGCTTTGATACCTACAGATGAAAGTGCCTTATAAAAACTGCTGCTATTATTATTTTTCTTCCTCATTCCAGAAAAAAACCTCATAAACCACAATCTTATGAAAAATGTCAAAACTACCCAAGAAAACTTTCTTCCTATGAATTGCAAGAGGACCAGTTGTTGAAATCCCCGTTGGTGGCCGCTCTCTTCACCAGGGAGCGTTGTGCAGCAAAGGCAGCACATGTGCTGCTCCTTCCCATCTCACCAAGGAGCATCTTGACTGCGTGGTGACTTCAAGGTGGTTCTCTGTTCTTTGAGAGCGGCCAAGCTTCACTGTCACTGCTCGGTGTCTGCGCTGGAGCTGTCTGGCAGCTCAGAAAACTGATTTCTGAGGATGGACATAGGATGCACAACCCAGTGGCTTGTTCCTTCCTCTCTCCTTCATGCTCATGCAGTTGAAAATTGTTTCATTTTTATTCCTTCCAACCCCTCAAAGGCAACCTCACCTACTTTGAAGCAATTGTGGCTGGAAACAGTGACCTTGTCTGTGTTAGTGTAGCCCTATTTTGGGCATGGGTGTGAGGGCTGTAGGAACTCTCCCAACCCAAAGAAAAGACTGGTTCAGAAGGAAATCGGAGCCTAGGACAAGGGCAAAGCATTTGGGCATCTCCTCTGGGCTTGGGCAGCTTGCGGAGCTAACCTAAGGGAGGGCTACTGAGAAGCCACAGAAGAGGACTGGATTTTAAGCAGCTTTATTCAGATTCTCAGGTTTCTGAATTGCAATGGAAGCGTGGTCCTGGCTGCCCTGGGAAAAGCACCTGGCAATGGGGAGAGCTTTAACCTTAGTGCTGGAGTGTGGGTGCTGGAGGGGTGAAGCTGGGGGGGCGGGGGGTAGGGGGCTCTTGGTGTCATGGGGAGGAGCAGCCACCCATGGGTCAATTCTCTCAGGTTTTGGGCTTAAAGTAGCAGAATGTGTTGCTGCTTGTGCTTTGGAGAACACTGCAGTGCCCTTGCAGTGCTGAGGCACCACCAGCAGTGCCTGCCTTAGCAGGCTTCAGACACCAACCATGATGATGATGATCTCTTTTGAGGGTCATGGCATTGCAGCCTCTTGTTTCTGTGAATGGTTCTAGAGGGTTTAAATGGGTGAAAGAGTAATGTCCAAACTTTCTTCTCAAAGGCCCTTCGTGCTTAGAGCATGTGGTACCCTGGCAGTGCTAGCACAAAAGGGGGTTTGGGGTTTATGGATTGCTGTCCTACCACCTCTGCAAGGAGAGGACCTCTATGGCAGCCAGCCTCAGCTAGGACAGAGTGAAATAGCTGAGCGGAAAAGGTACAAAACAGCTTTAAAAAAAAAAAAATATTTTTTTTTTTTTAAAAAACAAAGGTCAGTAAGGGACTGAGGGAGTACTTAAAATGAAGATGTCAGCAGTGAAATGGAGATTTATCAATTCTAGTGACCTGGATAAACAGAGGAGAGGATTTGTAGCTGGTCACTTATAACCATGTAAATTTAATTAAATTGGTATTGCTTGCAGGAAATGGAGGGTATTAAATATAACAATTAGTGGCTCTTTCTGCTTTTTTGGAAGGAGTAAGTAGGCAGAAGGCACAGGGAAATAGCACAGAGACCAGAGTGCATTACCCTTGTCAGTCACAGGCAATTAATACAAATGAGCCATCAGTGTTCCAGTTCAATTTTCTAATAGCTAAAACACAAGATGGAGCACTTGGTCATGTCTGCTAGGAAAACAAATCCACCCCAGGATCTTTTTCACTCTGTTTTGCAAGGTGTGTTTGCAGGGTAGAAGGAGGTGGGCTTACGGGAGGAGCCGGGGGAGAACTGCATCATGGCTGGGCCCTTTCCTCTGGGAAACGGATACGGAAGGTCCCAAGACCTGGTACGAGGTTGTTCTTGGTGTTTCTTAAAAACTGTCGTTGCCATTTCCCTAACTCAAGATGCGTTGTATCCAACAGAAGGGAGCTCTCTATTGGATCCTATCTCCACAGCAAGAGAGTAATTGATTACAGAATGAAAAGTTAGCGGTTGCTTGGTGCAGGGAAGCATGGTTTGGTTACGTTTAGTATGTGCTAAGGGAGGGGGAAAAAGTCTCAATAATTGATTTACTGTTCTTCAAAAGATTCAGCTACACAAAGATGAAAACAATAAAACTCCCTTAATTCTTCCCCCCACCCTGGCAAAATACTCTCTTAACAGAGTGAGTGGGGCAGTTAGGAGCACATAGCAGAGAATATGAACGAGGGGTTGAACACGGTAAGATGGACAAGCAAAAGAGCATGAGACCATGTACAGCCAGCACATTTAAACCTATTTCATAACGACCTTTCAATCCGACAGGAATGAAAAGAAGTTTAACAGTTGCATCGGTCCACTTGCAGATGGAATGATGCTGGCAGTGTGTCTGTCCTCCCCCCAGCAGGGAGGGAGGAGAGGGATGCTGCTGCCTCGCAGGAGGGAATAATTTATATCCCAGCAGTGATTAAGAGGCAGTTAAATGGCAGCTACTATCGCTGGGCTCTGTTAAATCAGTAAGTCTGGGTAACTGGCACCTAAAATTTTTAAGAGCTGGCTGAGCTACTCTTTGGATCATTAATGTTTATTTTTAATAAGTCCTGGATAGCTAGGGAAGTTTCAATAGGCTGGAAGAAAGCTCATGTTCTGCCATTATTTAAAAAGGGTAAATGGGATGACCTGAGTAATTACAAGCCTGTCAGATGAGCATTCAATCAATATGTGTTTCATACCGCCAAATGTGAGGTCATATATCTAAGAATAATGAATGTAGCTGATACTCGCAGGGTAGGAGATTTTATCCCGCAAAGCAGCGTACAGGAGGAGAATACTGAACAGGCCTGGGGAGAAACTCCTCCTCTCTGTCATGGGGAGCTCCATGCGGCGGTGCTGCTGTCCTGTTCTGGTGTCCACGATTCATGAAGCTGCTTGGAAATTCAGGGGGAGTTCAGGGAAAATTCAGCAGAATGATTAAAGATTTTTGCAATCCAGCCGTATGAAACTAGGTCTGCTTAAGCCATGGGGAAAAGGCAAAGGACTTTCCCAATCAGTCTCTAATGATCTGTGCTGGGATGATACTGGCAGAAAACGTAGTGACTGCAGCTCGAAGCCAGAACGCTCAGCCTACGGATGATGTGTGCAGTGCTCATTAATTACTGAGCAGATAAATTAGGATTGTGGCAAACTTCCACCACTAGATTTCTTTGCAATTATCTTGATTTGTCCAGCCATCATCAGTGGTCTTTGAACTGGAAGAGACTTTGGTTGGTCTTCCTACCAGGCAGGTGTTGCCTGGTGTGCAGGGTTGCTGTTGGTGGCCTTTGCAGGTCAGAAGAGTTGTGCTGTTGACTTTGGCTGAGGATGAGCAGAGTGGGTTGGGGCCATGGAGGGGTGTCTGCATGGGCACAGCTTTCAGCAGAACCTCTGGAGTCGGAGCAGCCGCCCTGGGGAAATGAGAAACGGAGGTCTGCAATAAAATGTAAAATTGATAATCGACCTTTCAGGTTGCCAAAATGTGTTTGACCACCAAGCACAGAGACGATTCCTACATAAGCTCTTCTATTATTTATAGCTGTCTAAATAACTGTGTGGGCTACAAGGCTATTTTTTGAAGGTGCAGTGTGAATCTAAATTGAAGCCTATTTTTAGCACCTCTCCTGGAGGTCAGGATGTGCACAGGTGTCTATGGACTCTGCAAGATCTAAAAATATTTTCCAAATATAGCATGGTTTTAATTCTCTTCAGAAATTCACGATCATCTTGGTTTTTAAAGCAACCATTAACATCTTGTGCTGTCCAGATTCTGTTCTAACTTCCTCTCACCTCTTAATTGACAAAATTAGCATCAGCATCTGCCCTGTTTTTCCCCTTCAGTTATTTGTTGGATCTTCTGTATGAAAATACTCCCATATTTTTGGAAATAACTTGGATTATACATTATCAATAAACTTGTACATTTATGTTGGGTTCGTAAATTGTTTATGCTAAAAAAGAAATGGCTGATGCCTTCAGGGGGGAAAAAAAAAATCATAAAAGTCCTGGAGGAACTTGGTTTGGAAGGGCTTCTACTACCCTGACTTAGAGATGAGGAAATAAAACGGTGTTGTGGGAGTAAAGATGCTTTTGACAAATTTCCCCATTAAAAACATACATGTGTTTTAAAGTGTTGTTTGACTTTTTTTTTTAAGTGAAGAATGGCATTTGGAGGGTTTAAATGACATTTTGGTTTGGAATTTAAATCAATACCCTATATTTTTGAAAGATTAAACTTAAATGAAGTCCATCAGATCATTCACTAGGGGAAAATTTCAGGTTTCAGATTTTGCAGTACAATTCCCCTCTCCTATTTACCATTCCCCCCCAGGTTGAGCTTTTTACCTTTCACTTAATTCCTAGGCAGGTAGAATTTAATATTGATATTTCTCACAAAACAGACCAATATTTGTTTCCTAGTCCTAGCTACTACTTGAGGAGGTTGAAGTCCCTGGGTGCGGCAGACAATCATAGTGGTACACGGCTGTTCTGAAAGTATGAATGGCTCCTAACGGCTCTGACAACCTATTCATCTCACCCCTGCTGTGCTGAGGTTACGTTTTCCTGCAGCCTCTGGAATATATTTGTTTCCAGAAATTCGCTTTTACAGACTTTCCTTTGACTTTCTCTTTCCCTTTCCTCATAATTCCAGTTTTTCTCCTCTTTCTTTAGGGAAGCAAGCCTATGAAGCTTTCTCTGTTTATTTGTAGTATTTGTAAGATTATGAAAATGTTTACTGGATACCTTCATGAGATATCAAAATGCCTACAAGGAGGGCTACCAGAATTAGCATGTGTTTGGGAGTCTGATTTGGGTCTCCCCCATGACTGGTGAATCAATTCCTGCTCCTCTGAATTTGATGAGCCTGATTATCAAAGTTCCTTTAGGAAGCAAATGGAATTCTATTGATTTGGGTGGAACCATGACAGATTTATAAGTTAACTTTTAATCAACAGAATCTAACTCAATGGAATATAACTGGTAGGATAACATCGCTTTCAACACCAAACAATTTATAAACACCCTTTTTATTTTTCCTGAGTACTCACTGTTTCTACATATCTTAATTTAAAGGTTTTCTTAATGTGTTGTATATCTCTTTAGTGTTAAGAATACGAAAATAAGATGACTTTAATCTTCTAACAGTGATTGGTTTGGTTTTTTAATGAGTCCTTTTTATCACTAAAGGAACTACTGGCCGAAGGTAGCTTCTTTGCAGCGTTGTCCACGGAGAGCAGCAACCTTCCGAGTCTTATTGACTGACAGGATTTTGTCAAATAACGGTCAACTTGAGTTACTGCAGACAAAAACTTGTTCTCTGATCAGCTCACAGGTTGTCCTCAGCTTCCTAGTCCTAAAAAAGATAAAATGTCCTCTTTATCTATTTTAATGTTTGCAAATATGCTTTCCATAGTTGAGCAAAACAAAATCAATGAGCAGCTAACATCCAACTTTTGTGAAACATATGGAAGTCACTTTTTATAGGGTTTCTAATGAAATCTCCATTATTGTTGTATGTACGTATTTTGAGTGGTGTCAGGCTGCCTTTCAATGGTGTTAATGTTAACATACATTAATTGGCAAATGACTATGAATTACATGGAGCTGTAATTTTTGTTTAGGAGTTCTGTTTCCTACTTGAATCGCTTGGGAGTGTATTATCAAAAACTTATGAAATTTTGATCACGCAACCTCATTTTTTCCCTTTTGTTAACATTATGGGGAACTATAGGCAAGAGAAACAAAGAAAACAGATATTACAGAGTATATTGACCCCCAGTAAATGAGTTTCAAAGGAGCATCAGTCAGAGGACTCCTGCAGCACCTCTGTACCGTGACCTCAGAAACCATGATATTTTGGAGCTATAAATGGAAGATTAGGGGAATGGGAGTGGAGGGAAGGGGGTGTACTAGCCACCATCAGCATGTACCACTGAGGGGTCCTCTGCTGCTTGTTAGGATGAGTTGGGGGTGTCCCCTGTTGTGCTAAAATGGTGAAACTTGTGGTCTCCTTCAGTGATGAACAAGCTGAGAAAGAAACCTGGTGTCAAGAAGAGAAAGAGCAAAGAGGAGAGTCCCAGCCCTGGGTTCCTGACCCAGGCTCTGGCTGAGCGGTCCGAGGTCAGTACCACGTTCATCTCTTGCTCCCCATGCAGGCAATGTCTCCTGGTGAGCACTGCGCTGGTGACCAAAGCACATGCAGTGGGTGTGCAGCTCAGGTTCAAAAGCTCTAGCCATGTCTCTCATTTGTACATTACTATCTTCCTTATTTTATTCTCCACTGTTTATTTTTATTGTTCCTATTTTCCCATGAAGGTGGTTATTTTATATTCATGCTTCAGTCATTATCAATTGATGTGATCATTTCATGTTCAGTAGCTTTGAATACTACAGAAGATTTCCACTTGGGACATCTCTGTTGTACAATACCTATTTGCAGCCAACGTAACTGCAATGAGAGGATCATGTGTAGACACGTATTTAGTTTTTTGGTTTACTGTCCAGTGGCTTATCTGGGTTGTGCTCTCAACCATCTCATAACTACTGTTGCACAGGTAAAATAATGATACATCCTGGATTTTTGGGTATGCATAGCTTTGTTTCACCTGTATGTTGAGAGACTTTACAGCCCAGGACACCTGGGGATGGACTCTCAATCTGTGCTCCCGTGAAAAGGAAGGGTGTTTTGTGGATAGCCTACTCCTGCCTCCCCAGGGAGGCAGAGGTGTCTGGGGGTTGTTTTTGATACCTGTGCTCATATGTGGTTGGACTGATCCTGCAGTCTTGTCTCATGGCTCACGAGACACTTGATGCTGATCCAACCTTTTTAGGTTATTCTCAGTCTTCTGAAATATCTAGTGCAGAGAAAATCTCTTTATGATAATGTCATTTTTCAGGATAACTCCTTTTTTTCATGATGTAGAGGTGTCGTTACAAGGCTCAGCAGTCATCCTAATATGGATTTAGTACCCACAAATATGGCACAAGGAGGAAATACCAGTTACTTTTACCAGCTGCTTGTTTCCAATAGTTAAGCTGAAGTATGCTAAAAGAAATATTATTGATTAGCTTTCAGGGTAAAAAAATTAGGTATGCTTGCACAGATATGTTCAGCATCATTGTATATTGACTAAATGTATTAAAGATAGATAAGATACAACTGTGATGGGCGTATCTTCTTGTCTGAAGCAATGGCTTTCATTAACTTGGTTATTAAAGTGAGCATATTAACACTCAAGTCCCAGAGCCCCTCTGCATACATACCTGGGTAATTAGCATTTGAATCTTATAGTTTACTGATATCTAATTCAGGTTTTCCAACAATATTTTCTTCAGTATAATATTTTTCACGCTCATCTTAGAGACAGCTCGTTCAGGGAAGCACAGCGCGGAGAAGGAATGAAACTGCTTGCCGGAGAAGTTTTGACCAAGCGTGAGAAAAACATATTTCCTTCACCTTAATAATCTATTATTAAGTTTATTTTCACAATTGGTTTGAAAATGTGAAAATCACTTAATTTTCCAGATAAGCTGGTTCACCTGCTATTTGCTCTGTATTGCTTAAATCCAAAAATGCGTATTTAAGCAGCGGTGGTGTCATCACTGGAAGAAAATGAGGATGTGCTCACCCTGTGGTTGTATTGGCTGTCTTGCACTGAGGTTGCCTGGGCCAGCCCCATTTATTCTAGGCTTTGTGTGCAGTGGAATTTGGCTAGTTACTGTGATGAATTAACGGGCCAAGAAGATGAAGTGCTTTAATCGTAATTGCGTGCTCACGAGCCAAATTTCAAGGCAAGGATTTAATAACTTGAAGTGCAAGAGATAATAATAATAATAATAATGGCAAAAGTTATATTGTAAAGAGTAATTTCAGTTTCTAAAATCATTCTGAAAAGGCAACCCCACTAACCAAGTAATTTGTGTAGCTACATAAATATTCCCTGTGTTCCTTAAAGCATTTCTTTTTCTCCTCAAGTCTGCAAATTACACTTTTATGAGATGCTGTACAAACTAACTACTGTATCTATTCAGAGTATGATAATATCTCCTTGCCTTTGAATGAAATATTTGGCCCTTGAGAATCTGGCAGTATCTTTCCTCATAAAATACCTGAAAATTGAATAAGATCTTAAGCTTTATTATGTACATACAATACTGGCACCTGTGGGATTATGTGTAGTAACCTTATTTACAGAACCTTAAGATGTATTTGCAGAATCTATTTTAGACTGAGACAACTCTGTAACATGTGTTTATAATCTCTTCTTACGTGACTTGATCTCAAAAAAAATCCCAAAGGTTTTATCTCAGAAAAAGTATACAGGTCCCTGCTACAATCTGAGTATAACTTTAAATTGCAACATTTCAGAGGAGCAGGAATAAAATGTGTACCTGATGCAATATAGTCAGTCAGTCTCTTGGGCTATGCTGTTTCCAATTCCTTTTTGCTCAAAATGTAAAGAAATCGTAAGGAGAAGTAGCTTTTCTTAGAGAAAACATACATCATGGATGTGGCATGCACAGAGACTTTTCTTTGGAAACTGGATTAGGGCCATGAATTTTCAGGTACCGGAGAAATATGTTAGAGACCTAATACTGAGGAAAAATCTTAACTTTCTTCTTCCAAAAGTGCGTTCCCTCTCTTCTGGAATCAGGACTTCCTCCGCTAAAGCATAAGGTAAAAAAGCGGTTCCCCCAAATGAAGGCATAACCCCAGGGAGAATGGATTCCTTGCTGGGGTAAAGGCAGAGAAAGGCAATTTCCCAAGACAAAATCTGCTCCCTTCAGAAGAAAGGGGGGGGGGGGGGAAATCATGCCACTTGCAAAAGATGAGGGCCTATATTTGAATATTGGGAATGAGTTTCAAGCCTTTATTTTTGGGGGAGGCAGCTGAGAAAACATAGGAACATTCACTTGTCAGAAGCAGCATCCACTTCATCTGCTCTGTGTGCATGAAAATCTTCTTGGCCGAAACATGGATACGTGTTAGGGCTTTGCGAAGCAGTGTGGTGGGATTATCCATGGGGATGCTGATGTAAAAGTGCTTTACAGAAACTTTTGAGAAGTCAAAATACGGGACCAGCCAGCTTTTTATCTTGGTTCAAGAAAAACAGACGTCCAAACTTTTTCTGTTTTCCCTCCGATCCTCTTAGCAGTTTCTTCACAGATAAATAATTCTATTACGTTTCTGTTTGAAACATGCAAACACGATCACTTTGGTGGTTTTAGTGATTTTATTTTTCTTTGCTAAGCTGTTCTCTACAGGCCTTTTAAGGAGCTGGAACTGAATCCATGTCCAATCAAACTGATCAGCGTTTTTGGGCACGAGTTTTCAATCACAGCATAAAGTACAGTCATTTAATGTAACTTTATACAACAGAGCTGTTTGGATTATTCCCTGAAGATTATCTGCAGGATCTTAAAGAGCACTTTGGATAGCTCAGAAGTCTCAGCACTATATATATTTTTCATTACATTCCCGCTGCTTTTGTAATGTTTCCAAAGTGTCAGTGTTGGGCACAGTAACAGAAGAGGGCTTACAATTGACTTCACTGCAATAGCAATGCTGTCTAAGGTGAAATTAAAATAGACTTTGCTTATTTGTGGAATTAATTATTAAAATGTGCTCAGCAATCACTCATGTCAACCCTCTATGCTTACAGGGCTTTTTTCCCTGGTGCAAATGCCACCAAAACTGTATTTGGTGGTACCAAGTTGCTTTGCATTAACGATAGCAGTCTCTTCTTGTGACTGTTGTATTATTTTAAAATGTTACTTTCCTTAGTTTTTCAGTACAGTGCACTTATGGGGGGACAAAGTAAGCCTTATTCGCTTTCATCAGCATCTAATCCTGCAAATACAGGTAAAAAAAATCAGACTTAAATTTTTGAGGTCTTAATTTTCATTTGGTTGTTGCCAGATGTCAGCTTTTTGAGTTAGGCCCAACAAATTTTCACGAATTTTGTTCTTAGGGCTGAATGGTTTCCAGGGTCATCTTCTGTATGGATGGGGCACCTCTTAGTTTGTCCTGCGCTGCGTAATTTAGAAAGAGCTCCGTGGTGTCAGAGGGTAGCGCTTCCATGGAGATGGCAAGGGAAGATTTCCCAGAGTTTCCTGAGATGAAGCCTCATTTAAGGATCACTGAAATTAATTGTGTGTCAATGATTCTCACCAATTGCACTTGCATCAGTCAGTGGCTTCAATTAAATCATGTATCTGTTTGTGAGCGCATCTTAGAATTGAAGAATTTGGGAGTGGATGTGAAGCAGGACATTTAGAAGGCTCTCTGCTGTGAAGAAGCAAGTTTAAAGGTCTGAAGTTGTGGGATTTTTTTTCAACAGAGATGATCTTTGAAATCTTTTCCATCAGTTCTCTCCACACTCCAATTTCAGTTTTATAACACCCCTCGCTGTGCAAGTCTTGGCAGGAAACTTGCCCATCTTGCAGAGCCTTGCATGAATAATTCATTTAAGTGTCATGCTGATTCTCTAAAGGTTGGAATATTTCTTTGGAGAAAGTGTTTAATAAGATTCTTCCAAACAACACAAAATATATCTTTGTATGAATTTTATGGGGTAGTGTCTCTTAAAAGGTTTTGCACAATCAAGGATTTAATGAACTGAAAACCAAAACATATGGTAGTCCCTTCTACCTACTTGTTTCCTAGGTTGAAGTAGGGAGTTGAAGCTGCTTAATTGGGGTCAGAAACTTGAATCTGTCAGATCCGAAGGCATAGGCAGAAGTTCAAGAAATAGGATACAACTCCTATTTGGCTCCTTATATTTATATCTTCATTTGGGCGATACTATATGACAAAGACAGAGAATGAAGCAGCTCTTCCACTTATTTTCCAAGCCAACAGAAAATATCACACAGCTCCTGGAAAATACTGTCACTCTGAAAGACTCCCAGCTGCGCAGAGTCCCGGACGTTTTGTTCAACAAGGTGGTGTTTAGCTCACCGGAGAGAGGCACACAGGTATTTGCAGTCCTCTGAAGAAAGAGTGGGCTCCATGACAAATGGTGGATATTTAGAAGTAAATGAAGCTTATTAGAATGGAGGGTATTTTTGCTTTCTTTCTTTTTCCTTTTGAAGACAACTTTTAAATGGGCTTTGGTCATCTAAGAGGCTGGTTTGAAATGAGAAGCCCCTTGACATCTTTCAAAGGAACCCTTTCCATTTTTATTTATGTTATTTTAGCATTATTACAGTTTTTAATGGGCAATATTTTGCCAGAAAAAAATAAAAGCAAAGCCCAAGTCAAGAACCAGCCAGTGTAGTTAGAATACAACATCACATCAGTCTCATCAGTGTTTGCAGGAACACATTTTGGTGTGTATTTGGCAGCTATACAACTGGGATACAATATTTTGTGTTGCTCTGAGGATGGGAGACAGTTGTGTTTCCAATAGGCCTGTTTGTTAAGAAGGAAAATAACTCACAAGGGAAATGTTCTTGGTATATAATTGGTTCTCATTAAGTGAGACTAGACAATCATTATATTGTTGTCATTTCAAGCCATTTCATCAGAAGAATTTGGCTCAAATATAAATTAGGGCAAAGGCTCTGGTTGGTGTTGAAGTGGTGACACAATACATTTGAGCTGAGTGTTGAGGTTACGGGTCTGACCTTGTCAGCAGTGAGTAAAGATGAGGAGACAGCCAGAGCACTCTGGGGCATGTTGACTTTCATACTGTGGCTTTGCCCTCTACACTATTTCAAAGCTGGAGTGAGTTACAAGATTTCTCTCAGGTCTCTGATTTAAGAAAGGATGGGGAGAACTTTCTCCCAAATTCACCTCTGGCAGACTGGACCCAGCTACCCAGGGAGAGTTGCACGATCTCCATCCTTGGAGATTTTCAAAACTTAGCTAGAAAAAGGCCATGGCTGACCTGGCATGAAGAGCTCCACTTTGAGTGGGGCAATTATGATCTCTTGCAGTGCCCTCCAACGAAGATTTCTACGAGTCCATGAAATCTTCAAGGCAAGAGTCACTTAGGGCTTCGATGAGGCTTTGAACAACACCCAGTTGCATGGCACAGATCATGGCCCATAGAGTGGGGTCATAAAATATAGCTCCTTGAATTTCAGTGCAAAGACACCAACAAAGCAGCTGGATCAACAGCCTGCCTGTGTGCACGTGTGCGTCGGGTTCCCCCACCGCGGAGATCTAGCCTATTTCACGGTCAAGCTTGCAGCTTGACAGGCTTGAAGACTTGCATGTTCATTACTGCTGAAATGTCTTCCTACATGGATATTGCTCTTCGTAGTGCCTTCCGGGGAGCTCATTTAAACATGAGATTGGTGGTTGGTGGTTTTCGGTGTTTGTGAAGTAGTTTTCATAATCGGGATCTAAGAGAACTGAACTCCTTAAGCTAGCTGATACTTTTTTTTTTCTTTTTCCTAGTTGTCATTTAAGTTGAAATTAATATTGTAATTGCTTTCTCTGGAGACTCTATAGCTCCATGCACTCTCATTTATGGAGAGAAATATGGATGATGGGTGACTAATGCTGCTTAGTTAGGCATTTTTTAAAAATAAATACAGAATCTGTCAATCCGTTCTCTGTCAGAGAGAGAAACAGCTCCCATTTTCACACAGTCTCTTCCTTCAGGGGATTCTGTCTTGGGAAGTACTATAATAGGGAGAAGTGTATGGCTTTTGACTTCTTTGGCAGTTTTCACCCTTTCCTTCGCAAATGCCCTTCCAGTTTTCTCTTAACATTTATGGGGGCTGAGAAGCGCATTGCTTACCAAAGAAGGTAGAGTGAACTTCTTGCAATGACATTGACCACAGCACGGCAAGTCCATATTCTCAAATTTTATAACTAAGGATAATGAGAGTTGAACAAACAATACCTTTAGCCTGAGAAACTCAGCTTAGCTATATTAATTAGGATGTTGCTATGTGGATTTAAATTAGCTAAGTCTGTCCTTAATTGTTTAGAGAGAGCGGGCTGGTACGTCTAGCTCTCCATCTACATCCTTTGCAAGCTGCTTGCCGACAAGTAATTTTTTTCCCTATCAATAGTCTGGTGATTGATTAATTCAGTTCAGATTCCTCTGACTGCAAGGTTCAAGAGGACACATTCTCATTTTAGTCTTATAAATATACAAGACTTTTCTCTTCTTGTGAATGGTCTTGTTTACTACTGCTTAAAAAAGAAAAAGAAACAACCTATTTTCCAAGCCTTCTTAAGGGTCAACCTCCTCTGTTTAAAAAATTAGTTGTGGGCTAGAAGTTGCAGGTGAACAGAGTATGGCAGCATGAGCAATCAGCCTGGATCCAAACAGAAAAATTCATGACCTAAATGAAGTATCTCCCTCCAGATGTCAGAACGGCGAATAAATGTTTCATAAACTTTGCTTTCCAGGTCAGCTCCAAACTGTGATTTTTATGTTTGTGGTTTAACCCTTACTGTTTAGTGAAAGCAGGATGGTGAGATTGGAGAAGGAGCAGGGACATGTTCCTGGGCATCCCTGTCCTGGGGAGTAGTCGCATCACACTGCCTCCAGCCAGGGAAAAAATGTGCAAGACTGATACCCCAGTCTTGAGGATGAGGAATAATATCACATGGGTTTTCTTTGTAGAAGAATCTGGGGAAATAATCTCCAAACCCCATGAGAGTACATCACAGCAGGTTTAGCACCCTGTGCCAAGAGCAGCCACCAGTGACTACCGACTCAGCCGCTGCTGGTCCTATGGGAGCCAAAGAAGCCATCTGTGAGGCCCAGCCCACCTCCCTTTGCACAAAACCCCTTGTATTTTTACAGTGCAATAGAGGAAAGTAGATTGCAGATGACTGTGGTGAGGAAGGGAGGGCACAAAGCCAAAATTATATTTGTAGGGTGAACATTTTTCCAACGATTCGACCCTTGCACCCTGTTGAAGCACTGGGTGCTTCATCTACAGGTGAGCGGAAAAGTCTGTTACTGCTGCTGCAGCCTCGGAAGTGGAGAAGCTTTGATTAGATGCACTAATCCTCTGCTGATGAGCAAAGATGCCTTGGTACCACGGCTTCGCTGTGTGCAACATTCATCTAGGTACTCCAAATTGGCCCCTGCGATTTTTGTGGCGTGGGGAACTGTACTATGGCAACCTGAAAGCCCAGCCTGAGCTCGCTGTGCCTGTTATTGGGAAGCCAAAAGGGACTGCACACCACGCATTTTTAAGTGGAGCATGGAGATTGTCAGCAAATTCTGTTAACAAGTGGCAGAATTTATGTGCTCGCGGACTAGTCCCTACATTGGAGATTTATGGTATTCTCCTTTCATGCTGTGCTGTTGCTGCTGCTTTACAATTAGAGAGAAGCTGGCATTAAAAACATCTGCTACCCATGTTGGCCCATAGTTGCCAAACTTTTCACTCCCTCCCTGCCAAGTAGTACCTTGCCAGCAATACTGTTGTGCTTAAATGTTAGCTCCCAAAAGCAATGCTTGCAGACATTAGTGCTGCTGAATCAGCACTAATACTGACATTTCACTTAAGGAAGGGGAAGGATTTGTGAGGAAGCGGCACCTCCAGGAGCTTAATTAGCATGGAAGTGCAGAAAAAAATAGTGTGTCCTACAAAAGAGCGTGGTAAGAGATTATTTCCTGTGTTTTCCTGAGATTTCCCAACATCTGTTCTGGGTACGTTATTTGGGAATGGGCAGATTGGCCCTGTGCTGTGGTCCCTACCAAGCAGGGCACACGGAGCCCCAGTATGGGTGTCCCAGTTGCTGCCAGAACTGCAAAATCTCCGACTGTTCCCAGCCCTTTGTGCGTTCAGCCGCATTTCTGTGAGCTGTCATTATAGAGCTGATGTTGTGGTGAGATGCTCCAAGGGGGTCGGGGGCTGCTGTGTGAAATGGCCTATGATCACACACTGAGATAAGGTCCTGGTCTGCAGCATCCCAGCAGCCTCTTTAAGATGATTACCAATAGATAAAGAAGTTGTCAACTATTCATTTCCACTCCTCATTCTAATAGTTAGTGATATTTTTTCTGATTGCTTCCTGAGCAGCATAAACACCCCATTGTAATATGTGCAACACCTTTTCAAAGCGCGGAAAGAATGGTGGCAAACTGCTAAGAATGCTGCATGGGAGTGCTGAGCCATGGGATGGCAATGCTCGTGAAGAACACGAACGCTGACCCTCTCCGTCTTCAAGTTGTTTTGAGGTGAAGGACATCTGGGGATAGCTATGGATATTTGGCAGCTGATATGTAATGGGCTTTGCTTTGGTGGTTGTAATATGTTACTGATGCTGGGGAGCCAGGTGCTGCGTAGCTCCTTGCTTGTGAGACTGCTGGGTGAAGGGGTGCATTGCAGGGGACACAAAGCCTGTCTGAAACACAACTCAAGCACTGGAAGGGGCTGCCCAGGGAAGGGGTTGAGTCCCCATCCCTGGGATTATTTAAAAGGCGGGCAGATGAGGTGCTTAGGGACATGGTTTAGTGGTGGGATGGCAGGGTTAGGGGAATGGTTGGGCTTGGGAATCTTAAAGGGCTTTTCCAACCCAAACACTTGGTGATCTTAAAGGGCTTTTCCAACCCAAATGATTCTATGAAAATCGGCATCCAAATTCACAGACTGTTGGAGAAGACAACACACATGCATAGAGCTGTGTATTCATGCAGGGGACGTGTGGTTGCAGAACCATTACCAAAATAATTTTCTATTGTAATTGATCTGAAAAAATATGAATAGCAAACACTAGAGCTGAGGTTGTACATCAGTTCCGACACTCCACTGGGAAATGGGCTCCCAGAAAAAAAAAAGTCATTGGTGCCTTTTTCAAATTTGGCTGAATCCTATTGGCTTATGTAAGCTGAAAGTTCAAGCTAAAAAGGAGTAATTCAATGTAAATAGTATCAATAGACTCCAAAAATTGCTGTGTGCATTTCTTCCTATTCTTCAAGGAGCAATGTGTTCCTTCCTCCAGGCAGCATTTAAACTTAGGCTGCTGTCAAGTTCCCCAGTTCGCTATTGGATTTTTTTCTCTTTTCGTAACTGTTCTGCTTTCTTGTAGTTATCTTTCAGGTTTTTTTAACTAATAGTCTTTATACTTTTCTGCATCTTTATGCATCTGTGGCATTCACTCAATTGCAGTGCGAGACCTTCCCTGTGTGAGCATCCCTGAGCATGATGCTGTTTCTAGCTGAGATTTCCCTTCCACCTGTATCTGCTGGATGTAATTACAGTTGGCAAATATCTCAGTTTTTGCCCCATGTTAACACTTTGCTTATTAGCTAAACAAGGGTATCAAGCTGATAATAAGTGTATAACAAGTTATAGATATGAAAGACGATGCTCGGCATTTTATGTTTCGCTTCATTCAGCATAAGAAGGGCTGCGAGCAAGTTTGTGATCATTTATTTATGCATCCATGGGTTTCGCTGTGCCAGTTTTACTCACTCGAAGAATTTCATTACTCTTTGAGTAGCCAAGTGCATTGGCATGGGCTGTTTGCAAAGTGAGACAGTTTATCTCAATATACAGCTGTAATATGAAACTCTCAATTACTCCTTTTTTTTCCATAATAGATTAAAAACATTTCACTTGATCAGGAAGGAGAAGAAGATACAGTTCAGCAGCAATGCAGCAAGCAGAGGAGTTTTTGTTTCTGGGCTGAACCACAGGACTTAAACTAAAAGCATCTCTTCGTATTTTGGGGCAATATTGCCAATATTTGTATTGCTAAACTTCCCCGTTGCCTGTAGCTTCACCTAGAACAATGGTGCTGAGGATTCAATCCATACCTGGTTTCTTCCTTTAAATGTAAAGCCACGGACTTTGTGTTTCAGGGGGTGGTGAGCTTTTTTGCTGCAGGAGTGGGGCTGGTTTAATCCAAGCAGTGATCAGCAGAGGGCACTGGTCTAACAGGAGTTGGAGGCAACTCAGTTGTCATTTTACTTCAGCACAGTCTAAAAAGGACCCAAGATTAATCTGTTAATATCCTCTCATTCCTTTTCCCTCCTCTATCAGTGTTAATTGCCAAACAAGTGACAACTTTCTCCAGTATATTATACTGGTACATTATACCCTACTGCTGTAGATATGGTTATTTGGAAATTCGCTACAGACTCCTCCACAAACTCGAGAGGTTTTTATGCTGCTTCTGTATGTATGAATACAAATAAATAGAGGCTGCAATTTCATCTATATCAAATTTAATCTGCATGCTATTTAAAGCAGTCTAAATATCAAAAACAGATTATTGGAATATTCCACGGGAATAACTTTATTTAGCAAAGTTTACTTTCAAATAAACTTGTCTACTTCATTTGGCTTTATTTTCCTCCAAAAGAGGATTACAGTATGCTTTTTTTTTTTACCTATGCATTCACAACCGTATTTAAGAACTGGGTTACATCTGTTGTCAGCGAGGCTGATAAATGCAACCATGAACGAGACTTGGCAGAAATGGCAATCATAAACCCGGCCGCACAAAACACCCCTGCAAACTGAATGAAATCGAAAGTAAAGGGCCAGCATGGTGGCGTTGGGGTGAAGGAGGTGGCGAACAGGGGCAGAAGCTGCTGGTGGTGTTTCTCCAGATCCAAGGGCAGAAGAAACCTCCCGAGCGGCGGCCAGGGATCACGGCGGCTGCAGATAGGGTTGTAGGCAATCTGGTGTCAGCAGAAGTGATGGAGGCTGGCATGTCTGGAAATTGCTCTGACAGCAAGGGCCCAATAAAATTTTAATTTGAGAAATGAACCTGCTCTAAACTTTGAGAGTCAAGCCCTGCAGCTTTTACTTGGGCAAGATTTTTGCTAAGATAAATGAAAATAGACTTAAGGACTCTGACAGTAGCCAGTGGGCAAGCCCCTGTCTTGTGTCTGGCAAATAACCCGTTGTAGCCCCGACCCGTGTCACAAGATTGGGGTCCATAAATAAATATCCGTTTGGTGGAAGCGTGTCTTGAGTGTCACAGCATTATTAAAAGCCTTTCAGATTGAGCAAAGGGCAGTTTTGTAAAGTTAGTCTCAGAAACGTTGGTTTCCTACAAATGATGTTTCTATTGCCGTTTATGTATTAGTCTTACGAAGAACATCATAGCAAACATAACTATACCCTGCAGAATTTTCTGAGATTTGGCTTGCTTGCTGTTTTTGGAAGAGTTTTGAATGAAAAAAAAAAAAAAAACAAACCCAACCCTATTGCTGAAGGTGCAATTTAGATGCTTAGTGAACATCGCAGCCCAAACCAGAAAAAGGATCTCAGTCTTAGCTATTTGGGATGGAAACCCAAGTGAAGACACTTAAGTGTCAGCACTTCTCACTCTTTCCTAATCACTGCCATATAACAACTAAAATGGGCAAATCTCTTGAATGGCTGGAAAGGGGTTACACCACTCCTACCTCCCGATATGTGCTAAAAGCCGCAAGTTTAGTACTTGTTTTGGGAAATTCCTGTCTAAATACACATTGTGCTTAGAAGTCAGCAAATAATTGTCAGTTAAGGACTTGTCTATCTAACTTTCTAGTCAGCTTCAACAGAATGATACCAATTCAGTGCCATCTCAGCTGAAGACAGATGCCCACTTAGTATGTTAAAACTGGTCAGTCCAATAGACATTCTCTTCAAATATGGATGTAGTTGCTGGGTAAATGCATCTTTGAGTGCTAACCACCTTTTTAAAATACAGTATTCATATTGCTTGGTCAGCCTTTCAAATATCTTTTTAATGTAAACTGGTTTCAACTTGAGTTTTGGGCCCAATTCTGCTGTCCTTTTCTTCACTGGGTGCTGTTTTGTCCCATCAATGTGAAGAAGGCTGGATTTTGTGCTTAATTATGTTTTGTTTCTGGCTTTGCAGTGCCCGTTTGACAGAGAAAGCTTATGCATAACTGTGAATGTCAAGCAGAATCTGGTCTCAGTCAGACTTAATCTGTGGTGGCTTTCTGTTTTGTTTGTTTGATTTAGTCTAGTTTAGCAAATGCCTAAAAAGAATTTCATAAACTGAATTAGATCATCTCAAGTGAAGTCAGGCAAAGAGGGGTTTTTTTTGGGCAGCCCAGATTTTAAGCTGTGTTTCAGCTTATTCATGGCAAAGGGATATGGCCCAGATTTTCTGCTGCTTACAGCTACAGTTGGACTGTTCTGTCCAGCAGTCTCTGCCCAGCTTAAGTCCTACTGCAGGATCCAATCTGTGCTGAACTTGCCAAAAGTGCATGCAAGTCATCGCCTACCTTGTATTTACATAATATATTAACGTGAGAGAAGCAATAAGTCCACCTTTCTAATGCTTGAGCAGCAAAATGAATGTAGCTACAGCTGCATGTGTAATCCTGCAGTAGAGAGATGCGTGGGAGGTGTTTAACAGGGCTATCAACCACCGTAGGAAGAGAAGCAGTTCTGTATGCCCGAGTTCAGCAGCTGCAGCAAATGAAGCACAGAACTTTACCCGTGATCCAAAGAGGAGAGAAGAACTGGGTTTTTCAGGTATGGGAGGCCATCCCAGTGGAAGAACCAGGTAGGATGGAGAGCCAGCCCAAGTGAGCGTTGGTTGAAGTGCCAAGTGCCCTTCCTCCATATGTTCTAATGATCTGAAAGGGAAGAAAGAAAGGGAAGAAAGAAGAAAGAAAGAAACAAACTTGGTTTCATTAAAAACTAAACTAGCTTTCCTTGCAAGCCCTACTGCCATTTTGCAGGAAGCAAAGGTATCCCTAGGAATAATTGCTTCAGACTCCTCTGCCAAGCAAACAGAAAAAGCACTTGCCCTGGTTTAACATACACTACTGTCTAAGAAGAAGAGAAATTCAATAGAGGTGAAGATAACTTTATTTCTGTCACCAAAGAAAAATATATATTTGATCCAATCTATCCTAAACTTTTCTTTGCAGTTCTTGAGACATACAAAAAAAAAAAATCTATATATCACACTCTTGACCGGTGCTTGATGACATTAGCCTTCGGTTTTTCCCTCTGTTGTCTTGCTAACAACAACAAAAAGGTAGAGTGTAAGCTTATGTATCAGTAAAGGTAGAGTAGCAGAGTTCCCGTGCACCTCATTTTGCAATTTGCTTTGACATGAAGTGAGAAATAACTGAGCACAACCTTTACTACAATAACTGGATTTTTGCCATCAGGAAAAGCTTGTTACAATTGTATCCTCTGAGAAATAATACACTTTTTAGGTTTGGTTTTATAGAATCCATTCTCTGTAACCTTAGAGGGCTCAAATTCCAGCGAGAGAGATGTGATGTACGCGGGCTGGATCCTTCCCCACCCGAGTCGATAGCCTGTCATCGTTCTGTCAATAGTGTTGGTTGGTTTACACCATCGCTGCCTAAAAATCATTTTGTGAGATACATCTTAAAAACACAGCCTAATTTTAGAGCGGTCTCCTTTGTCTTCCTCTCTTTATTTTGCTTTCTTTTTTTTTTGTCGCTTCAGCTTATACTGTTTTTCTAGTGATTTTTCTCTGTTTGTGCAACTTCCTTGAAGAATTATAGGAAAATATAGTGAATTATGAAACCTGTATGGATATTGCACCTGAAAACATGTCACTTATAAGGGTCAGAGCCTAAGGATGCATGGGCATTGTGAGCAGGGGATAGGAAGTTCCTTTAGTTTTAGGATCTCAAGTGTTTTAAAATTGCCTGTGGTGCAGCTCTCCATCACACCTGGGCTTCCCCAACCCAAGAAACTGTAATTAGATGCATCTCATTAACCATGTAAGTAATTTCATAGGTTTTGCTAGTACTACTATATACAACTTTGCTGTAAACATTGATTGTCATCTACTGGTTTTTCAAGGACTATTTTTGCCATTCTCAAACATACAGTTGAAGCTGAAATGAGACTAGTATTAAAAAAATAAATAAATACTTGTTGTTTCAGATTTTGTTATCGTACAAATCTATACTCTTACTGACATTGCTGATGCACTCTCCAGAACCTTGAGTAGATGAGTAGTAAAAACTGAAACATATTAAAAAAAATACTCGGTTAAGGTTGTTATTATTTAAAGTATTTTAACTATTTTAAAATTATAACACTTAGCAGGCCGTTATGGTACGGTTGGATTATTATTTTTAAAAATAAGCAGTAAACTATTCCGCTTATTTCTAAGTCTGCTGTGTGTAAGGGGTTAACAGAGTTACCTCCTCGATGTATGCGAGCTGAGGGATGGGAATCGAACTGCAAGATACCTGTGAGGGCAGTGAGCCATAACAGTCTATGGAAGTATGAAAAACCGGTAGAGAATGGAAGTTTCGGCTGGTGAAGCAGTGGTAGGGAATTGGCAGAGACAACTCCAGAACAGCCCTTTCTCCAAGGAACGCAATCTCTGCAAAACCCAGCCGGAGGTAAAAGACTTCAACAGCCGTACCGTCTGTACCTGTGGGGACGTAGCTGCTGTACTAGGGAATCCATCCGATAGGGAACGGTACATTGAAGATGAGTATTAGAGTATCGGAAAGAAAAGACCTGACATGGATCTCCAAAGGAATCAATAGGAACATCGCATGGGAGCATCACTGCTGATGAACGTCTCCAGTGTATACAACAGATCATCTCTTCAGCATCACCAGGACTAAGTATCATAGGAGTAATAATTCTGTTTGAGAAAATTACATCCACAAAATTATAATTATATGGGGTATTTTTGGACTTCCCTAATAGTAAGATCTCTGCAAACTATCAGCTCTATGAAATCTTTGGAGTTGCAGAAACCTACAGTCAATCTAAGGGAGCGAATCTGATGATACTTGTATCACAGTCACACCTCTTCACTTTGGAGTCAATACTGAATAGCTCCCATTGGCATTAATGGGATCAGGATTGAGCCTTGAATTATTAACCACCCAGAAGAATAGGAAGCTGTTTTATTTAAATATAACCAATGTGAGATTGGAAGTGTGAGGCAGTAGTAACGAGCCATTTTCAGTAGAAGGAGATGCATATTAAGTGCCTTGTACTCAAAATCAATTTGAATTTACTTCAGGCTTTGCATAACCTTCTCTTCAGTGCTATACAAATGTCTTGATAGACTGATTAAAATCTGGAAAATGGGAGAGAAAATCATAAGATCAGAGACTCATGAAAGAGCTGAAATAAAAATCTATAACTGAAGTGTGAAGTTACAGATCAGTGAAAATTTTAAGTTTCAATTTCTTTCACTTTGTGGGTTTATCACATACTAACTGTTACGCCACCATTTTTATGTAGTGGAACGTACACGTTACAACCTGCTTATTCAAATTTCTTGTTGCAGGGTCTTCCCTCTGCCATTCTACCCGTGTCACTCGTGGTGAGGACGTGATGTCTTTGACAGAAGAGAAGACCCAACATCAGTAAGTCTGCGAGAAATAATGATTCTTGCAAGGTCCTTTTGATACGTTACCTTGGAGGCCAAAAGAGGAGAGTAGTCTGATTTGGAGGAATCCATTAAGAGTTAAATGGCTAGCCACCTCCCCCTTGTAGAAATAAGTTACAAATGCAATTTAATTTGTCAGGGGATGTGCATTAATTTTTTTTCGGAATGCTCTTCTGACCATGTCTCTTGAATGCGTGTTTCATCTACCTGTTCTTGTTTACCTCCAAATGGACCATACATCTGGCAGCATTTTATTTACTGCTACACAACCACGCCAAAATAGTTTTCTCATATCTCCTCTACCACTGAGGTTAAAATTTGGGTCATCTTATGGATACCTTGAAATGTGACTTTTATTCCGATGAAAGATTTTTGGTTGAAACTCTTATTTACACCCCAATTTGATAGAGAAAAATTGAGATTTTCCTTATCGTGATTGTACAGTATGAAACAAATTGCTTCAGATTATGATTCCCTCCACTTTAAATTGTTCCATTGTTTAGACTAGAGCTGGTTGACAGTTTCTTCATTTATCTTTTGTAGGCTAACACTGCAGTGGACATATCTGAGGCATTAGGCTGGTGCTGATTTGTCAACCTTGACCTTCTGCCACGTTAGTTCATTGCAAACCTGACACTCTTCATTTCTGAGCCGTAGATTTTTTTTTCCTGAGCTTTCTGAGCCAAGATTAGCCACCGCTGTTCACGTGAAAGATATATGGACATGTATCAAAAGCTGACATACAATGTTTTCTTTTTCACTTTGGAGCCCTATTCACCAACTTGTATTCTGTATTAGAAACACATCTCATCATTCACAGCTCACAACAAAATTTAATTGCTATTCGTCTTAACTCTGATTTATTTTATAGACGTGTCTGGCTGAATAACAGTTTTTACACAATGGACCAGCCTATGCTTGAAATATAGGCCCTTGAAATTAGCAGGGAGTCCTTGCTACTTAGTGATCAGAACTAGCCTGTCTTGGGTATACTGGTGCTTTCTTTTAAAAATTGGCTTTGGTCAACTTTATATTTAAGCTTCATTTTAGGGAAGGATTGTAGTTGTTGGAGCTGAAATCTGAGGAATCTGTCTTGCAAGTTTGTGGCTACTACTAGCCTGTAAGTACTTCCATGAGTGCTGGAAGTTGATCTCATGTTCACTTTAAAGTGGATAAACTGAACCACTGTTTCAAAGCCACCTGGAGAGGCAGCCAGCATGGTCTCCAGCCTCTTTTCGCCAGGAAGCCGGCCTCACTTCTTTACAACAATTTCTTGCAAATTTTGCATGTTCAAATGTTGGACCTCATTTTTGGTCCAAACAGGAATCAATATTGCCATGAAATTCTCACAGCAGTTGTCCCTTCTAAAGGAGTAAGGTGTGATTCTCACTACGAATTGCCTCTCCGCTTTCCTTGCAGATAGGAATCCATGGGGGGAAAAAAGCACTATTTGCAGAATCAAACAAGGAAACAAAATCCACGATGACACTACTCACTGTTAGGGACAGTGGTCTCCCAGACCACTTCATTTTCATAACCTAACTCAGAAACCTTTAAAAATACTACTGCTCCAAAAGGTAGATTGTGCAAAACCAATGCATTTGGGAATCAGCTGCCGAGGGAACATGAAAACAAAGGTGCTGATTGCAAGTGGTGGGAGAAACGAGGCTTAACCTCATCGCATCAGGGAGATTTATCAGCAGTGTCGGCTCAGCTCCTGTATGAAGAGGAGCTCTTGGCGTAGAGGGAGGTCTGTGGCACCCTTCGCTCATCACTGAACCCATTTGCAGCTGCTCGGCTGCCAGATGCTCCTCCGGTTTTAATGGATAAATCACAGCTGCATCACTGAAAATACAGCACATAGGGCTCAAATCTATGCCGTTAAATCCTGATGTCTCATTTTCAGTTTACAGATTATTGTTCTTTTCAGTTCTTTAGCATTTTTTGGTTAGTTGGCCCTTTCTTTTTTTTTGTCCTGTGTTTGTAGAGGTCTTTGTGAGCTAGTGGACCTACGCATGGTTATTCAAGTAGAGCTCAATAACGTAGCTGAAGTAAAGCAGTTTTTAACCAAATAACACTCCCATTGAAGTCAATGAGAATTTAATGTTTAAATACCCCAGACTGTAGCCCTAAATTTAACTGAGTATTGCAAGAAATTTAAATCAGCTATGCAGGAGGTCTTAGGAGGCCCTTTTTTCCCCCTCCCAGGGTAGGCATTGTCTTTCATATAGTGATAGACAACCAAAGTGAAAATAAGGGTCACCTCCTTTAACTTTGACTACAGTTTCATAGATTATTTACCTTTATGGAACTTCATCTCTTAGTGTAGGCTGATCTGACAAAATGCAACGAGACGTAACGATAACTTATCTTCACTGACGAAAAGTTACAAAAATAGAGCAATCCGCCTTTGACGAAACGTTTGAATTTTTAAAATTCTTTTAACAACACTCTTGACCTGCATAGTCTTGCAAATTCCTAGGCTTCTGCAAGCAAATGTCATGAAATGAGCTACAACTATTCCACAAATGTGGGTATTTCAGTAGCATTATCCAATACCCAAGTTGCAGTTGTTGATTTTGTTTTTCTTGAGTGGTAGTCACTAGTACTATTTGCTTCATAGTCTGGGGGGAGAAAGTAAAACTCTACGATAGGCAAATTTTGTTGGAATTAGTGTGAATAAGTGTGAAGTCAGGAATAACTCTCAGAACAGAACCAGGATATTGTGCTTGGCAGAAGGGTTGAGCAATGAACTGTAACAACGAGTTATTGCTTGCTACTTTAGGGGGTAGCATTTGTGATTGTGGTTCTTATTTACGAACAGAGAGTTAACATGGTTTTGTCTGTTTGTGCTATTGCTAACCTTGGGGATTGCTAGACGTCATATAAAAACCCACCGACATCTTGACACATTGTTCAGATAAAGGAAGAACGACTCTTCTTGGTGAATCACAAATAAGAAAGGAAGGTTAGTAAGATGATCAGGAAAGATTTGAGTGAGAATCAGGAAACAATTGGCAGTTTACAACAGCCTAAAATCAGACGGACTTTCAGATGGCACAAGCACTCTGGCAAGTCCAGAAGATGAGTTTCTCATGACTCTGCACTTACTGTGATGATAAAGTGTCGATCTTTATCAAGTCTGAGCTATCTACATAATCTCCTTCCCTGACTGCTAAGCTCTCTGAACAAATCCTATAGCTAAGAGGACAGAAAAGTAATGTTTTCAAACTTGTTTAGAGAAGGATCCTTCCCACCCAGCACTGCAAGCTGTGGAGAAGGTCACGCTCGCCAACTTTTTGTCTTCAATGGAGCCCAGACTTCATGCTGGAGCATGAGAAAGCTGTGATTATCTGATAGCCGCTTGTTTACATTTAGTGGGAGGTGAGAATGATAAGTCCCCTCAAGAGCATTTCACATCTTTTTTTTTTTTTTTTCCACTACATAACATATTAATCTTTATTGCCATTTTATTCCACGTAAGACACAGATGAGGCCACGTGACTTTTTACTCATCTCTCATACCATGGTAACTGTAATTTACATCAAGAGTTGTAAATTGCCAGACGGTTGGAAATAGCGTGAAGGAAATGCTTCCTAAAATACTTCAATATGAGAACTAATAGCTGTAACGTATACTTCTTGTAACTCAGCTCAGACTGAACTGATAGTTAATTGGATTGTCATACTTATGTGGGTAAGTATCCAAACATGTCTAAACTTCATAAAACCTCCTGTACAGAGAGAAAGATGACATCAGAGCAAAATCAAACCCAAACTTCGAAGCACGTTTGCACAGCAAGCTCAATAAGCACTTGTGCTGGTCTGCGTGAAACCTGTACAATTGAAATGCCGTTATTCTTTCTGTCAATGTGCAGGCAAATTCTAGCACTAGTGGAAAACCTAAAAATGTTACGTTTACTTAATAAAACCTATTAAAATGGGTGGCATGAAACTGAATTATTTCAACTGGAATATATACACCGGGGAAAAGCAAGATCTTGAATATTTACATTACAGCTCATTGAAAAGGCAATGGGCTATGCAACAAGATTGACAACAAAGGGAAAAATGATGAGGAAAATTGCCTTACTTATCTGCTAGAGTGCTCTTGACTGCCAACTGTAATTTTATGGTTCATTATATAAAAAAATATCATTAATGTTAGTACTTGTGTATCATAATCATGCGAAGAAGGGAAAAAGTTCATTGAAATGTGCTCCATTTTTAATCAAGACACTATAATTGTGTGTTTTTCAGGCATCATCAATTTCCATCAATTTTACTGCTGCAAAAATAATGTGCTGCTCTGGTTCTTCCAAAGGTCAATTCCTGCATGAGGTACATTGACTGCAGGGATGTAAACTGTAAATAAACAGCGGCATAATTTATCTTCTCTGATATTACTTGATTCATCATGAGCTTTAAGTTGATAAGTGAAGAAAATGGAATCACTGGTTTTAAATTCCGGGGTGCAACAGATGACTTAGAAATTACAGGAACTTTGGTTCTATAAATGTTGTTATATAAAATGTCAGGCAACAGCCAATATTAGCATTGCAGAGCCAATATTACATAGCAAATGTATCTGTCAACCTACCTGTGTGCTTTCAGTGGTTTTGAAAATCACAGAACAGATAAAGTTGTCTGAAGCGATGGCAGGCTCTGCACTCCAATGCTGTGCATGCCTTAATGTATCAACCAACTCAAACCAGCTTTGACCATCAGAGAATTTGGGTTCCTTGCACCTGAAGGGGATCAACGGCGTTACTAACCCAAACACCCCATCTCTTTTTTTTTAAAAGGGGACACAATGAAATTTAGTGACACATTAGAATATGCATAAAGTTCTGTGCAGAACAAATTTTGAGTTAATATCTGTATTATTCCAGTACGATGTCAGGGAATAAACCTACAGCAGAGCCTCAGTCCCAGTGCAACCCCAGAGCAGAGGAGAGTTCCTATCCCAAGGATTTTCCTCTTGACAAAACAGAGATGATTCCCAGATGTTATTTTCCTAGCTAGGGGATGCTCAGAATTTTTTTATTCGATGACTCTCTGACTGAGATTGATCTTGAGCAATAGCTGCTCTTTTCTCCTGGGAATGTGCTCTGAGTTTTGAGGTCTGGGCACGTTAAGTTTTGTTTCGAAGTTATGACTGGCCAGTGAAGTACAAAGAATTCATGGTAGATATGTTATCGAAGTTTTTAAAGGCGTCCCTTCGCCTACTGGTGCAGAATACTGAAAAGCAGCTGATGTGCTTTATGGGCAAACTCAGTTGTAGCTGATCCTGTATCCTACTGAAAACATCCCCTTCTTGCAGAACTGCTACCAGTATTACTTTTCATGCTCAGTCTTGTAATCAAAATCTAAATTTCTTGCAGCGCAACCTTGCATATAGATGCCCGAGAGCGAGAGCATCTCTCTGCAGAGGCCAAGTGCTGCCTTTCCACCCTCACAGAGAATCCCAAATGCACCAAGCCCCTGTTCTCCGTGTTGAGCACCCTGCAGGCTGGGCTGCAGCAACAGATCCCCTTAAGCAAAGCAAGGAAGGCAGCTTTCATTTTTTTGAGCCTTACAGACCACTTCGGTCACAGCCTTTGCTGCATCATGTGAAAGGAGCAGTGATACACACCACAGACAGAAAGAAACATGTTTTCTCTCTACTGTCTATCTTTTAAAAGGTCCCTCTCCTTAAATAAAGCAAGAAAAGCCCGGTACATTAGAAAGGGCTTTTGCTGGGTAGCTTGTATTAGGGCAAACAGATCATAAACCTGGCATTACTTGGATGATATATTCGTGTAGTATTTCATCCGTACTAGCGTAATACACTATCAGACTTGTGTTGCTTTGATGATATAGTACTTGATAAAATAAGGTCAGCTGCCAAAGACCCGTTCCAATGTCTGAGGCACTCCAAGTTTTGTTGAGGGAAAAGAACAAGTTCATTTTATTCTGAAAGAGCTCATTCTTCAACATGGTGAAGTGAAGTAAGACTGAAGCTGAGAAGCTTTACTGAGGCTGAGAAGCCCTCCAGAAATCCCATCCCTTAGCCAAGGTGGGAGGGCCCAGGGCCCTAGGAACAAAGTGGAACATTTGCTGAAATAGCCAAAATAATACACACATTTGTCCCTATTTCCAGATAAATATCACCGTACGCCCAGCACCTTCAAAGAGGGATGGTCCTGTGGCGGATGCGGAGCTGCTGGGTGGTAAGTGGTGGAGCAGCCTCTCCCTGCTCCTGCCGGCAGCAGGAGTGAATGCCTGGGAGAACGCTTTGCAAATCTCACCGTAAAAACATGACATTATGCATAGTGTATGATTAGTCTTTCATGCTTTCCTTATTATAAATATGTAACACATGCTACAGTGCAGAATGTGATAATATATTCCAACGTGATCTTTAATGCTGATATTTAAAAACCTGTTCTTGAATATGCACAGTTTAAGTTTCACATGAATGTACATCTACCATTTTTCCTGTTTTCCAGCAGTCTTTTAGGCAAAAAGTAGGTTTTATGTCAATCCATTTTTACCCCTTTCTTCAGTTCAGCTATCTACAGCTAAATATTTTCTTCGTCTTCTGCAGAAAAAAATGAATTATTCTAAAGCAATGTGTGCTGCAGTGCGTGTGTGTGTGTGTGTATGTTTGTTGGTAAGTCAAAATACAAACACTGGGAGAAGATATTCTCATTTGTTTTCCGTTCCAGTTTTTAAGTGATATGTTAGGAAGCAATCATAATAAAGAGGAGCTGAAGGAGCTGAAGAAATTATTTCTCAGTTAGACAGCAGCCTGCTGTTCTCTCTAATCTAAGAGGCACTGGATAGAGGTCATCTTCTGATCAATGAGGTGAATTTCATTTTATGATGTTGAAAACAGACAGAGAATGGTACAATCAAGTGCTTTCAAAGAGAAAACAGAAGCAGTCAGAGAGTGATGGAAGAACCATAACAAAAATAAACAGATTTATTGCTATATATAGCCTGTTTTACAAGGACCCTCTAGTGCAAAAAGAGGATGTTCCTCTACTTTAGCCCCCCCAGATATACAGAGTATTGCCATGATTTATAATCACTTTACCTGCCCAGGACAGTCTTCTGGACAATTGGGTTAACATGGTGCTCTGCTATGTTCAAAGATTATCTCTCATAAAGGATAAGCAATTCCCTTTCCAAGCTGAACACTTAAGCGTGTAATGGAATGCGACTTTTGGGAATCCTCCTGCCGACAGCTTTTCCATTTGATAGTCTCCAGTAACCCCAGCACAACAGCGGTCCCCCCGCGTGCCCTGGCTCTGAGGGGCCGGCTCTCCGGCCAGCCCTGGTGTTTGCCCATATTTTGCTTTTCAAGCGGTATTTGACTTGGCCAGGTTTTACTCGGGGTACCGTCTGATACGACTTTGGCTCATTAAACAATATGAATCGCAAGGCCTGTTTAAAATGTTTGCTACTGAAGTTTTATAGTTAGTTTGGAATATTAAGCATGGACGTGTTGTCATGGTAATCGAGCAATTACTGGGTGCATGGTCTAGTCTGTGCCATGGGTGAGCCTTAAACCAGGTCTGCTGTTTCATTCAAGACCTGGGGAAAGGGACCGAGCATTCATTGTGCTTTAGAGACTTTGGTTACAAGTGACTGTCGCACAAGAAGTTAAAAATACTTTCCCACAAAAATACTGGATTTCACAATAAGCACAATTGTCTATTTGAAATGATCCGTCGTGTAGCAAATGGGATCATTTTCACAAAAGGCAGCAACATAACCAATATTGATAAAAGCAAGTAGATGAGCAAGAGGAAAATATTGCTTAAATACAGAAAAGGGTAAAGAGATCTGAGAAATGTATGTACCAGGATACTGGCAACAGTGTATCTGTCAGTGCTTTGGGAAATCATCCATTTCTGAGTGTCTGACTTAGTATTTGTGTTTGGTCTAAGAAGTCAATGAAAGCTGGACTGGAAGTATTCCTTGGTTAAGGTTTTAAGAGTGACATTAGACCTATACCTGTATCCCATCCAGCTGTGGATGCAAAGGTGTCGCTCAGCCCGCGATGGCAAGGAGTGAATGGTTGCATACGTTCATAAATCAGTTCTGGAATAAAACTGCAAGGAGACCTAAAATGGCAGAGCAGCAGCGTGCGAGGGAGCCCAGAATTTTAACTGGTCTGCTGTCATTATGTCTGTTGGAGGGTGCACAAGGAAGGAGCAGAAAAAGGTGCAGTGTTCTGCTGGCAATGAAATGTAGAAACAACTTTCTACATTTTTGTATGTCTCATCCAAAAATAAGGACTTCTGCATATACATATTTGAAAAGATAGAGTTTGCCCCAAGTAGCAGAGCTTACTTTTCATCAGAACATAGAGCAGAACTTTTTTTTCTTTTCAGACTTTGCAAATTATCCCAACAATCAATGGAAAACTAAAGAAAGCCCTTGCTGTCAGCATGGATTAATCTGGAATTCCCTGGCATCTTCAGATCCTCGTGCATCAAAACATTAGTTTGCATCAAAAGTTTGAACAGTGACTCAAAGTATTCAGGAGTTCAGAAAAAGACAAGAGAGAATGAACTAAGATGCCTCAAATTTCTGTGGCCTGCAAACTTCAAAAACTGTATTTGTGCTGGAAGTCTTTGATCTCAATTTTCCTCTTCTCTTGCCTTTGAAGTCGAACACGTAGCGCTATGGCAATGGGATCCTGAGGTGTCAAGTGTTAATTCCCTGTAGCCCCATTTAAGGTCCATCGTATCAGCTATTGACCACCAGGTGCTAAAGAGTGTAACCATATGCAGAGAGCGTTTTCTTATTAAAGAAGGTTTCACACATCAGTAGTTTTGGTGCAGGTTGTTTTTCACCTACAAAGAGGTCACCACGGACCACTGATGCACAGGACCCGTGGAAGATGTTTTCTAGACCAAGCAGTTACACATTATTAATGTTACAGCTGAGCAGGAGTTAAAATGATGTCAGAAGCTGTACATTAAACAGCAGCACATGTTATTTTTGATGTTTAGAAGGGAGCCCTAGAAGGGGCAAGTTGGTGAGGGGCTTGGCTGGAATGCCAGGAATCTCTGCCTGCCCCTGAGATGGGAGCTCAACGCTATAAATTGGTACCAGCGCCTGCCTTTGTACAGCAGAAGTGGAAAAGAAAGATGGAAAGGGCTGCATTTATATGACTTGTAAAATATTCATTTATGTGCTGCGCTTGAGGAGAATCGATCTCTTGAGAGCGTGAGGTTTCTCCATCACAGTCAAATTAGATTAGAGGTAAGAGCTGAGTGGGATAAAATGTCAGGGGGACGGGAATGGGGTGAAATGGTGTGGATGTGTGCTCGCCTCTGATCCCCTGGACGAGGCAGGGGGTTGTTAGGAAGAGCTGAAACTGCAACGGGCCCAAGGCACAGGCTTGCCCCTGAACAAGCATCTCTGGGTTTTGACCCCACAAGGTGGCAAATTGTTGAAATCTTTTTGTAGATTTGGTCTTCAGTGGCTTGTTTTATCTGTTGAATTACAGCAAGGTTAAATAAGGTCAGCGCTGAGGGAGGCAATGGTTTATTCCTTTTATTTATGGTATTATTTTCAGTGTGTGGTGAAGGAGAATGCAACAGTGAGCACAGCAGCGGGCACGGTGGGATTCATGCTTTGCTCCCCAGATGCCCGTCGTCCTTAGGCCCACTCAGACGCCGGGCGTGCTGCAGTGTTGGTACACAACCCCAGAGCTTTGCGAGGGGTCACGCATGGCTGGGTTGAGTTTCTCATTTCAGCCTCTTGAACATCAGTTGTTGAGTAGTTTCCTCATCATCAAGAGTTTGCCAAAGACAACATCTGGAAATACGGTACAATAAAGAGGAATCAGCAGAAGCTGTGTGTTTTGGGCCAGATGTTACCTGGTGATCGTTAGTCTTGCTAAAAACCTGTTCTGTGTTACTCCTTTATAAATGGGAGCGGACAGTCTGTGTAGTGACATCCGCCTCATTTCTGATTTTCTGGGGAAAAAAACCCATGTGAATGTCAGTAAGGTTTTCATGGTGGAACGGTGGTGGTTTGTAGCTAATTGGATTTCTCAAAGACTGTATACAATCATAGAATTGTCTAGGTTGGAAAAGACCTTTAAGATCATCAAGTCCAACTGTTAACCTAGCACTGCCATCCAGCCTCTAAACCATGTCCGTAAGCACCTTGTCTATCCTTCTTTTAAATGCCTCCAGGGTTGGGGACTCGACCCCTTCCCTGGGCAGCCCCTTCCAGTGCTTAACAACCCTTTAACTGAAAAAAATTTTCCAAATGCCCAACCTAAACCTGCCCTGGTGCAACTTCAGACCATTTCCCTTCGTCCTATCGCCTATTACCAGGGAGAAGAGCCTGACCCCCACCTCGCTACCCCCTCCTGTCAGGCAGCTGTAGAGGGCGATAAGGGCTCCCCTCAGCCTCCTCTTCTCCAGACTGAACACCCCCAGTTCCCTCAGCTGCTCCTAGTAAGACTTGTGCTCCAGATCCCTCCCCAGCTTTGTGGCTCTCCTCTGGACATGCTCCATGTGCACAGCTCTACAGCCAGGGCTGTGCACAGGGCATGAGCTGTGGTGTGGGCAGCCGGAGCTAGGTTAGCCTGTGGCTGGAGTGACTCGTCACACCGACCCCGTGGCTCTTCCCAGTTAAAATGCTCTTTGACGATCTTAAGCGAGATGCGTGATTGTGAATGGGGTGCTGTCAGTCTTGTTATGGTGTTAAGGAATCCTGAAGAGTTTCTAACAGCAGGCTTTTACGTAGTTAAACTGAGAAATATCTCATATAATGTTTTCAGCGACTTCTGACAATACCGTCTCTACCTCGGGAGCAAAGTATTCACGATGATGTCAATAAAGACAGCAGCTTTGACAGCAGTTTTATGTATCAGCATAGATGTAGAGTGCTGAATATTACCTGTATTATCAATTGGCTAACACTTGCCACGAGAAAGATGTCTCTTTAGAAAGCTGTGCCTTTTATGAGTGTCATTAACTTCTGTCAGCCTTGACACGGCTGGGTCTGACTGGGTTTGAGGTTTTTGTTGTTGTTTAAACTTGTGATAAAATAAGTCAGCATTTTCTGAGACGTGGCTGTTGAAAAATGTGTTATGTTCAACTATAAACTGCTTCATTCTACTGGTGTTTTGTGAAAGCCCTGAGATCTGTGGAAGCAAAGACTTAAGTAATAGAGTGATTTGCCACGCTTTCGGTATTAAAACAGCACAGCCACAGTTCACACAGAGGCAGTGACTTATTACAGCTCTAAATGCCTCTTCCTTTGAAAGCTCTGGGGTTTCAAAGCTTTGTGCAGAGTCTCCACCGGCTTTGGGTAACCCAAGGGCAGAGGAAGAAGAGCAGCGAGGGCGGCGAGGGCAGGCAGGCAGCTGTGAGCACTGCACGTGCAAGTGTCTAATATCACACCAGCAAAAAATGTCTTTGCAAGTGTGAGGAATATTTATTTTTCCACATTACCAAAAAAAAAAATATTCTCTATATTTCTAAGTTAGTGCAAGTCGGTATGGATTCCTACTTTATTGTTTCAGATGCAGGCCCTTGCTGGATGAAGAAAGAGGGCAGGCTTACTGACAAATTTCTGCCATTTCAGCTCTCGCAGTGTTTGTTGGCAAGCATAACATAGAAGGAGGACATAGCATAGATCGTATGTCACAGCTCCCCACTGACTTGTGTCTGCAACTGGTGGCTCCTGAAGAGCAAGGGTGCATCAGTCATGCTTCCGACAGGTGACACTATGGGTTTCCAAAATGATCGCTGCTGGCTTGTAAGGTGCTGATATAAAGTCCTGCTCCCAGCTGCGAGTCCTGGGATGACTTGTGGAGGTGTCCCACCTTCTTTTCTGCCTATAAGTCATGGGGGACGCAGACCGACGGGCCCTCCTCTTGTATCAGCACGCCAAGGTGAACTGGGGATGGAGGCCAGCGACGAGCCACTTCCATTACGAGAGGCCTCCTTCTGAATATTTACATCTGCGATATAAATCATGCTTAACACATCACTCAGCGTAATAGGTTCCTGTAATTAAATGAGAGCTTTGTTGAATAAATTACCACAGTGGTAATTATATGTGTATTACTCTTGCTCTATCTCCGGCAATTCCTTTGACTTTGTTGCAGATAAAACAATGACCTTGTGTATTTTCATAATGCTTGAGAATTTAAGAAGACTGAAGAAATGTTAATTTTGAATTGTCCAAGAGGTCTTTAAAAATGTCACCATTAATAGCATTAGCTGAATACTGAGACGATGTTATTCCTAATACTTTCTGCACACTCCCAGTGCCAGCGACACCCCTGTTACCTTTGCAAGCACTAACATAGCTGTATGAGCAACGGAGCTTGGTATATGCAGCACACACTGGTAATACAGTAGGAAAAGGTTGGTTTAGATTTAATACCCCCAAATTGATTTTTTTTCTTGATGGAGTGGAGAGCCAGAAATTATCTGCATCCAATCAGCAAGGATTTTCATGTAAATTAATGCAGAATTAGAATAGCAGAGTATAACTTGATGATATTGGCCTTATTTTTTGTATATTAATCAATTCTTGCTAAGTTTACAGTTTTGCCTTTTCTTTGGCTAAGTTATTTATATATGCACACAAGTACAAACTCACCCATTGGATACTTAAATTCCAGTGAGGCTTTATTTTTATTTACTGCTTTCTCCAATATATGCACATCTTTCAAATCTCTACAGAGCTGCATCGATTCCTGTAGTATCACCTCCTAGTTTATTGAGTACAAGTGGTGACTGATTGTCCCTTGATACTTCAGGAAGACCTAAAAGATACAAGAATGTAGTTTTAAATAGGCTACGACTTTATTAAACTCCCACCACATCTGGGAAATTATTTGAGATGGTTGGGAATTTCTTGACAATTTTTTTTTTCCCCACTGGAAAAAAGTGCTGATTTGCCAAAATCAAATCTGTTTGCTAAGCAGAATTTGATTCAACATATCCAATTAAGAAGAAAAAGAAGCCAGTGCAATAGCGGGTTGACACTGTTAACCGAAGATTGTGCTTTTTTCTTGTGATGGCAATTTTTCAAAATTTTAATGAAGTACTACTTAGAAAAAAGTTGAAACCAATTAATTTGACTGACCTGACAAAAAAAAGGTGGTGGTGGGTGGAAATGTGAGATCACAAATTTACACCCTGTCTCGTATGCAACTTCTCCGCAAACTGTTGAAAACTTGTGGGACAAGGAAACATAATCCACGCTCAGCGGGGAACTTCCTTGCCATGCTGATACCACCCCTCCCAACCGCTCTTTATAGAAAACCTGGGGAACTGGGGAAAAAATCTGCATTTCAATGTAGAAGGCATTAACAGTTTGTTCTCCTCTTTCTTGGTGTCTTCTGGTTGGTGTCTCCTGGTCTCCTGAGGGCAGCTGGCTTCCATCGCCCTGCGCCAGAGTCGAGCTCAGGGTCCTGCTTGTCTTTCAGCTCTTTGTCAGCGTGTGCCAGCCCATCCGTGGTCCTGCTTAGCTTTGCTGGGGTCTTCCTGAGCATCTCCTCTTTGCCTCGATCCTACTGAACGTCACACCTTGCTGCTAAACTGGTATTGATCCATTTCTAACAACGGCTTTGTTTGAGATTTGCCTTACTGTAATATCTGGATCCTGTCAAGTTAGTTTGAAAACACAATCGAGTTCAGAGAAAACGCTTGGATTTATTTTACGCAAAATCTGAAACTATCTTGAATTAGTAACATTTTAGAAACTTAATTTGCACTTGCGCTCAATAGGGTGCAGGAAGGAATGCAAAGCTTTTTACTATGCTTTGAAAATCCATAGCAAATAACTTATTCAGTAAAAGAAAAATAACCTAATGGCAGCTTTCTATGGAAATTCACAGTATTTCTCTGTTCAATGGTGCATGAAAATACATGTGCTTTGTATGAATATAGAAACGAAGAAATAATTTATCAAGAAAATATATGGGTACTTCAAGAATTTCTAGTGCTTTAGAACCATTATTCTTTTTTTGACACAGCTTTACTGATCTGTGGTCTGATGGATAGATCGAAGATGGGAGAAGAAACACTTTCCTTCATTTTATGATAAAGAAAAAGGAAGAAAGAAAAACTAAGCATTGAGATGCCAGCCTGTGTTTCATCCACTTCAGCTCTGCCCTAGAGATCTAGATTCAGCAGAACAGTTCCACCTTTGCAGAAGTTATTGCCTTACCTTCTCTGTCTCTTCTCACAACTTTCCCAATGTTTTTTTCCTTAGTTTCTTTGTATTTTACCTTTCACAAGGGAGTAAATAATCTGCTCTCTAAGGTTATACAGAAATCAATGCCATCAAGTACTGAAGAGCCCTAGGTTTGCCAGACGAAGGGGAATATTTTTAAGGGTGATATTCTGTAAATGCAATTAAGAATTTATGTACCTCTAAGACTTCTATAGAGCCTAGAGGTATCTAAACACCTTTTAAAAAATCTGCAGCTAGACATGTATTGATAAACGACACGAATAGGTCTTGTCATAGAAGGTTTTGCCCCAGTGACTCTCTAACCTCATCCCCTTCTACAGGGGGGAGCAGGGGTCCATGGGCATCCCAGCTGCCCCTGCCCTGCACTGGTGAGGATGGGATGAGACAGAGGGGAAAAAAAAATTATATATAGTTTATTGGTATGAAATGGTGAGTTAACAAAGTTCAACGGTAAATGCGACAGCAGTTTATAAGATCCGATGGCAAGGTGCACTTGGTTATTTACTGCGCAGAGGACGGGGTCAGACAAAGATTTCGGGGAGACCCCTCCCGCTGAGTCAGGAGGGTCAGCAAGGACCGCCTTGCTTTCTAAGCTCCTTCTCAGAGAGGAGTCTGGGTGCGGCTGAAACCAATCCTGGTCCCAGACTTGGCCAACAGTTTATGTCTAAAGGATTATATATGCACAATCAATCCTTTATGTCACCTAGATAAGGTTTCAAAGTCCAGCACGCTGTCAGCCCCTTACTGAGGATCTATTGTGGTAAGGAATCTCTCAACCTTGAGGAGTAACCTTGAGGTGTCCCCACTCACGGGGAGGTCCTGGTGTGCAGCCCATTGCCATGTGGGGAGCTCAAAGGGCTCTCAGGCTGCTCGCTATTGATGGGGGTAAGAGGACGGGCTCACAGCCATATCCGCGTACCGACCGCAGATTTTAGTTTCTTCGCTGTGCTTAGGTGGGCGCATTGCACAACAGCCCTTGGCCATTGTATTGTTATCTGTCTCCCCCGAATCCACTTTGAGCTGGATGCAACCATCACGACCAGACGCATCTATCACGACCGCCACAGGTGGTTATCGCTTGAGCAGGGTCATGGGAAGAGGTCGGCGGGGGGAAGCACACCATGGCCTCTCTGCCAGGGGCTACCGCACAGGTACATCTGGGGAGAAAAACAGGGTTCAGAAGTACAAGACATTGTTCTAGCTGTAGCTAGAAACTTCACACACCTTAACTGTCCCCTGCCCCAGGGCAGGATCTGGCCACACTTGCAACAGTTTTGACGGCTGTTTGTCCAACCTTGTCCTACATGCCAGTGATGGAGATGGCGATGCCATGGTTGAACTGGCCTTGCAGTTAGGCTAGTTTAAACCTCCCTGCCAATATTTGTTGCCTAACTCTCAATGGCCAAAAGAAGAAGTCCTTTCCTTCACCTTTGCCACTACCTTTTAAGTACTTGAAACCTGCTATCATGTCTCGGCTCTGTCTTTATGACAGATTATGCCTCCCCTCAATATTCCACATAGATGATACTGGTTGATCTCTGATTGTTTTTCTTATTTTCCTTTGTCTCTTTTTCTTTGGCCAAATAAAATGTACATCAACCCCAGACAAATTTAGGTAACACCAAAGTTGCTGCAACAGGAGTAGCCTCATTTTGTGGAGCGGAGATTACTCAAACACTCCTGGAAGTTGCATTTGGTACGTGCGCCGGGTACGATGGCATTATTGTGACTTTTATGTCAGCATCTCATTGTGACAGTGCCATTAAATTTCTCAGTAAAGCCGCAATGTTAATAGTAGACTGAGTAATCTGAGCTGCTGTTTTTCCTTTTACTTTACCGCTATACTCCGCAGGAAAATCATCTCAGACTTTTGTGACTATAATTACTCTAAAGTCTGTACTGTTAACACAGCGATTGCATTTAGGTTAGGCTGAGTCTTTGCTCTAGGAAAGAGTTGGATGGATAGAAAGAGACCTACAGTTTAGGGGAAAGATATGATTATTTGTTTTTCTCTAGCAAAAAATAAGAATCATAGTAATTCTTTGTATTGACTAGGAGCCAAAGGCTAAAGCTGTCTTTTAGAAAAAATAAAACGTGGTGTCTGTTGGGAATTATTTTACTTTGAACTCCATGGTCAGCTGATATCCTTGATCCAACAGAGGGAAAGGTCATAGTTAAAATATAAAGTAGGTGTTATTTTAAAAAGCAAATGTAAAAGACATTTAGCTCTGCAAAATATTATTTCTAAGCTTTGTACACTGACAAGGAAGCCAAGAGTTTCCTGTAACCTCTTTGTAGTTGATAACGTAAACTTCTTTCTTCTGATGCAAATGAGAGGGGTATTTTTACTACAGATTACATGGCATGGTATTTATTTATTTTTTGTAAATACATTTCCTATAAAAAGAAAAATATTCTGTCAGCAGGCTTTTGGGCTGCCCCAGGTCATACTCAGCATCATGTCTTCTTGTCTTTCTGGGACTGGACTCACGATGCTTTCGGGGATATACAATTGCTTCTGCAGCCCCCGGGGTCCCCTCCTGGTGTCGCTGCCACCTGTGCCTCCCCTGGGCAGCCCATTTCAAAATCCTGCCACACAGCTGGAAGCTCTGCAGCCTTCTCTTTAGTTGAGGGTGATGGGGTAGCTGCTTAGCTCCTCCATCTGGTTCCAAAACCCATCTAGCGAGCTTCACGCCAAGCACATGCCTTGCCCGCTCACCCAAAAGTCATGCTTGCAGAGGGCTTTCTGCATGTTTGCGGAGCAGTTCTTAGCTTGACAGTGCACAAACAGATTTGGACACGAAGCAATAAAGAAATATTCAGCTGAACGTGACAAGATGGCGTTGTGGCTACTTCTCCTAAAAGCGGTTGTTACTGCGGGCCGTTGCCTCTAAGGAACGGGGATCTGCTGGGTGGTGAGCAAGGAGAGAACGCACAGACCGGCACGTACACACGCACTTCTGCAATCTCTGCCTGCTGCCTTACTTACATTTAAAGCAGAGCAGAGCTTCAGGACTGCAAGATCATTAGTGAAATGAGGGTTACCGTGACCTTGACCATTGGGAACGTGTGCCAGAAGCTGGTGAGTGGAGCTACGGCTCCTGAGGGTAGGGGGAAAAGATGCTTACAAGTGAACTTTGTGCTTTGCAAATACCTGGCCTAGCTGGACAGATGATAAGTTGATGTGGCCTCTAATTTGTGCCGGGCACGACCCTCCCAGGAATTTCAGTCTGTAACAGAGACCCAGCAGAGCGCATGGAAATATCGCACCTTAGCGGGCTGGGGAGGACAAAACATCTGCTTTGCTACCAAGACCCTAATCTTCAGCCTTTTTAATTTAGTTACTGCACTTAACCGGTCTACTTTGAGGGGAATATTGATCAGTTCTCTATCCCCAATATTATTCTTATTTCTCTGAGAGATATTAATAGAAAAGACAGTGCCTTTGTCTAAATACAGAGGGTTTATTTATTTTCATTCCCCTCCCCAATTACTTAAGTTTGTGAAAAGCTATCGGCTGGAGACATATATCGGAGTAGCAGGGGTATTTCTCCTTGATTGAGTTTCTACTTACACATTTCCCAAAGCAAATAAAACCAGACTGGAATTGAATTAAGGGGGTTCACACAGTGGTTTGTATTGGTTAATTTAACAGGTATAAAATTCACCTAATTAGTTAAAGCCATACAAATGTATGTCAGCCCGAAGCTTCTGTGTTGTGCATACACCGAACGATGTATCTCTGGTATGTGAGCTGTGGCTTTCTGAACGGTGTAAATCATGATTACTTTTTAAAATTTTGATCAAATTTGATTGTGTCCGTGCTTTTTAAACAAACCTTTCTTTGCCCACAGTTTTTTTTTGGGGGTGGGGATAAGGGAAGAAAACCTTTTGGATGACTTGATAAGCACCTATCAAGAGTCATCCCAAATCACTTTTAAAATATTTAATATTTTTGTTTCGTTTTACAGTTGGACTCTTCAGAGACATATACAGAAATCTGGATACCAGCTCCCACTGATCTTCAGTACAAGGAGGCTCTCTAAAGCCTACAGGAACGTCAGATTTCGAGCAGTATTAGGAAAATAATCAGATTACATTAATTTTAGGATTAAGAAGCAAGGATGGGAAACATTTATTTACTGGATTATGGTAGTCTTGCTGTAATTAAGCATAATTTTCTTTATTTTCCTTATCTTCTTTGCAGTTATCGGGCAGTTATCGGGCGGGGGGGGATGACCCAAACAAAACCCAAACCCACAAAAACCTGAATGCCGTGAGTGTAACAAAATGTGATGTGAAATAGGTAAAGTAGGATGGGGTTTTGGTCCAGTGGAGTTCCTCAACCCTATAGCTCTCCAGGTGGTAAGTGGAAATGATCTCTCTTTCTCTCCCTGTTTTTAAACAAGGTTTCAGTGCAGTACCTGCCTGGAATTCTCCTGCTGTACATTAACACACCGGGACTGTACAAGAAATCTCAGCGAGTTGTCAGCTTCGTGAGTATTTCCCTCTGCTGTACTGCAAAGCCCCTGTATCTGAAGTACTCTATATGTCAGTAAAAACGCAAAATCATTTTCCATTTAAATATTTAAGTTTAGCAATTTGATAACGTGGGCAACAATGACTGGTAAAGCTCATCGACTATCATGAATATCGCAGTGACAAATACTGGTAACACTTCAAAGGAAGGTCAGCTCTCCAAAGAAATTACATTGGAGCCTTCAGCCGAGGCGTTTGCTCTCCAAAGCATGAATATATGGTGGATACAAAATTTAAGGGTATTAAGTTATTTAGCCTGAGAGTTTGACTTCATGATAGACAGTGGCACGGAACGCCACAGCTTGCAGCTTGATTGCAGACCATAAATAGTGCATGTGTGCCATACCGAATACATGACCTGATTTCATTTGTATTGAGAATATGTCTGGAATAAGAAATAGAGGAAACTGAGAATTTTTTTTTTCTTTTGTTTCTTTTAAAGCTTTTTTGGGGGAAAGGGAGGGGATGTATTGACAGAAAAACTTTTTTTTTGTGTGGAAATTTCTCAGCTTTGCTGGAAGTTTCAAAGAGCAGCAGCTCTCTGATCCAGGATATTTCCTGCTTAACAGATAACATCCTCCAAATGGGATTATTTCCCTGGATAAGGCAAGAAAGATCTGTTTTCAAATGCTTGCGGTGAATCAAGTAGAAAGACTTGAAACTATTAAGTGGACGTACAAGCTGTACTGGCAGGTGACATCACCGCGTTAGCAATATGGCAATGGTAACGATGCTCGGGTAACTTTGGATTCATTTGCTTAAGTATATTGATTAGCTGACTGTGCAAATATGTTGAAACGTGGGGCATGAGAAAGCCTCACTAACGTTGATGAACTTCAAGGTGCTCAGGTCATCAAGCTCCACAAGTTGATGATTCCCAAAACGAGCTGTAATGAAGTTTGACGTAGAGCTTCAGTGTGACCTTGTTTTGTACAAGAGCAGTACTATCGTGAGTTACATTAATAAAACCCGAATAAGGTTGGGGTTTTTTTTTCACTGAAAAGTGTCTCTGACACCTGCACTACTATAAATATTCATTGGAAAAACATACCAAACAGTGTTAAGCTTTAATTTTGGTGGGACTGAGGGGCTGCATTTGAGCTTATGCCAGAAGAAACTAAACAATTTGGGATGTTATTTACGAATGTGTAATAGCAGAAACAGCAGTTGGAGTTACAAATGTAGATATGTGAATGTTTCCATATGCATTTGCTGGAGATATTTAAAGACACTTGGCTCACCCAAGAAGTTAGGAAGTACAATGCACAGTGCACTTTAATAGCCCTTGATGAGGGGTTTTTATAGGACCTATGCTATATTTAAATGCTCATTTTCCTTTGGAATATCCCAGGATATTATCTGGGATAAGAGAAGTGTTCCCTGATCAGGGCCCAGCAGTTCTTGTCGGTTCAAAGAAGTGATGTCTGCACAGTCAAAATATGATAAAAACACAGCCTTTAAATACTTTTGTATTCGGGTTTTTTTGTCAGTTATGATTTTATTTTCTTTTTCTCTGGAATGTAAAGATTAGGACCAAAGTTTAATTAACTTTAGTTTTGGCTGCCTGATGGTGGCTGCAGGGACGTGAATACAAGCGCTGTTTGAAAGGCTGTGGATCTCTGTTATTTGCTCATATTTTTGCCTCCCTGCTTGAACTTTATGCCTCTCTTGTGTTCCTGAAAACACTTGGGGGCGATGGATAGTCTGCTCTGCAATGAACTGCTTATTTTGGGGAAGAGGGTAATTACAGTGAAGCAACAAAAAAAAAAAAAAAAAAAAAAAAAAAAAAAAAAAAAGAAACAAGCTCTGGAGCCAGTTCACTTCATATGGTTTTAATGTTTTACTCTTCAAAATGAAAAAGCCTTTAAAAATGAAAAGGATGCTTCTCAAATATATCCACTGAAGGAACTCATTGCAAGGGAGGTGGAATAATAAAGCAGAACCCTGGGGTTTTTTGTTTTTTTTTTTTTCTTGGAGCATTTTGCAGCAGGAAATCTGTTCTGATATCTGCATGCTCTGAGTGACTCAGCTCACCAGCTCTGTCCAGCCCCCCCACCTCAGTCGTAGGGGACTTCTCCCCCCCCATCAGTGAGGAATGAGCCTGGTGGAGGAACAGCCTTGGCTGGCCACCTAAGACGATAGGGTTAAAATAGGTCTTATTACAAACTGAAGATGTGATGGGGCCAAAAAATCTAAACGCAAGCTCTGTCTCTGTGTGAGGAATACCAAAATCTGGAGCTGTGTTAGTAGAGCAGCGAAATGTTGCACTGAAGATGAAAATCACGTCACCTTTTGCTTTTTTCCTTAACATTATTCCATATGTGTTGAAAACAGAATATGAGTTGCTGGGGAAAGACTGTAAGAGCCTTCTGAGCGTACAGAGAGTATAGCAGGCTCAGAATTTTGACAATTCCCAATTTAATAAAACCTAGCATGCAACTGTAGAGTAATCTACCTGTCTTTGCTCAAGAGCAGTGATATTATGGGTTACATCAATAAGGCCTGAATCAGTTTTGCCACTGTCAAGACTGTCTTTTTCGACAGCTCTAAACACTCTTTGGAAATTCATATTGACTGGTATGGAGCTGTAGGTCTTATTTGGATACTCAATAGGTTCTCATGATGATCTTCTCTCAGTTATGCAATTAAATATACCTGCATATCTAGGTAATTATAGCAATCAAGCGTTCTGCCCAGAGTCTAGCATGCAAACCCTGCCTCAGCCCTCTTCTGCACGAAGGGTGGAGCAGCTGCTCCCCATTTGGGGAGATGAAACCGGCACGGCCTCATTTCAGCAGCAAATGTACCCTAGCCAAATGTAGGCCAAGCTCCGCTCTTCTGCTTATTAAACACCACTTATCATGGCACAGCTAATGTGGCACAGCTGCGTGTGGTAAAGTTGGTATTTGTGTAAGCATGCAAAGATATATATGCCTATTTCTCCAGCGTCATTATTTTTAGCATTTATCTATTGCTGAAACTTAATATACAGTCAGGCACTGTTATTTTTAGAGCCTTTTTAACATGCATTCTGGACACACTGAAAAAAAATGGTATTTTTAAAATAGCTACATATATTAAAAGAAATATGCACCTGTGTTTCTTGAACTCAGTAACAGCCCCAATCTGGCTTTACCTTTAATATTGCTTCTGTACTATCTTAATGATGCAATTTCCATGCAGGCAAAAGACAGAATGACTTTGATGTGAGCTTTGTGCATATGAATATTATTGGCAGGAGCCCTTTGTTTCACCTTTAGTAAGAAAGGGAGAAAAATATGTAGGAAATATAATGGCATTTATAGGTTAACAGAATCAGAATTTTGCTTTTGTGCCTTTTTTTTTTTTCATAATACTTCAGTCAGTAGCATTTTTGGCTCATCATGTGCTGATTAACTTTGCAAAAGGCTATGGAGTGCTTTTATGTTACTCAACAGCCTGTGATGGTGCTGGGAGGGGCAGAGAGAGGTTGGTATGGGTAGATGTGGTAGGAATTCTGTCGTATTTTGTATTCAGGCAACCTACGGTTGCAATTCTGACATCGCTGTTCATAGGTACCCTGGTGCTGAGCCCTTCCCTGCGAGCCAGCTGAAATGGGGTTTCCCACGCCACTCTCCTGATGCACCGGGGTTCGCGTGAGGCCGGAGCTGCAGTGCCCGGGGAGGCATTTTGCAGAGCTTCCTTCTACCTTGGAACAACCCATAGGACCAGTGGCAGGTTGCCATTTGCCCATGTGTTATAAAATCATTATAGAAATATGAAAGATCCCGGGCAAAATGAATAAGGTTTCTAGATTTTTCCAAGCCTATGCATTTGTTTAAAAGAGAACAGATTTTTGTCTTTGCATGCTTGCATCATAGGTTGGTATTTTATTAATACACCACCCAAATAAATTAAACTGATGTGGTAAAGTTGTACATGTACAGCGCAGGATGATGGATGGTTCGAAGACAGGCTGGGCTGTCCTTCTTGCAGACACCAGTATCTTCGAGTCTAAAGGAATAAGGATTTCACAGAATCCCAAAATGGCAAGGGTTGGAAAGGACCTTGGGAGCTCACCCAGTCCCACCCCCCTGCTCAAGCAGGTTCTCCTAGAGCATGTTACACAGGACATCGTCCAGGCAGGGGTTGAATATCTCCAGAGAAGGAGACTCCACAGCCCCCCTGGGCAGCCTGGGCCAGGGCTCGGTCACCCTCAAAGTCAAGAAATTTTTCCTCATATTCAACTGGAACCTCTTATGTCTCATTTTGTGCCCATTGCCCCTTGTCCTGTCGCTGGGCATCACTGCGAAGAGTCTGGCTCTGTCCTCATGACACCCACCCTTGAGATATTTGTACTTGAAGGACTCCAACCCGTAATGATGTGCTTATGTGACTATAGAATAGGACCTCATTTACTAATCAGACACAGTGAAGAATAGAATCTCCAGAGAGAGAAAAAGGGGAAATTTAAGACTGAAAAAGGATAGAGAATAGAAGAGAAAATGAGTAAAGGTAAAGGCAATGCAATCTAAGTTAGAATAAAAGATACATGCTTGTCTTATTGCCAGTACTTCCCTTATTTCACCTGCCTTGCTGATCTCATGCAGTCTTCACCATAAAAAGTTGCCCACAGTTACAGCGATGCTTCTGGAAGGTGAGTATACGTATGTCAGGAGAAAAAATAACACTCGCATTGAAGGATGATTTAAGATTATTCTTCCACACTTCTGTGCGAGATTGGATCTATTGTAACCTTCCTAAACCTTTGTTACCTTTGTAATTTAAACTGACAGGTTAAATGCTAATGCAATTGATAGGGGTGAACAACTGGTCAAGGAACAACCTGATCTGACTGTATAATGCATCAGAGAATTGCAAAAATATGCAGGTCAGATGTAATTTTGACAGAAAATGGTTCGCTGCAAGGGTTTATGTTTCCCTGGATAGTCTTAAAAAGAGTTGGACTATAGTAAAGTACCACATTGCTTGAAAAAAATACCAAGTTAAACTTAATGGAAAAAATCCAAGTTCTCAATATCCTCAGATTTCATTATCAGTTTTTATTGGAGCTAGGATAATAAGATTATAGAATTAAAAGAAAAGTTATACCCATTTTCTTCAGCTCAGCAGTCCTAATGTGCAAAAAGAAAGCGACACTCATTTCTCACCATAAATACGCGGTGAAAAGCACTTGGAAAAAGAAGAGGTCTCTGGCCATATACAGCCTGATTTGGTCCTTACCAAAGTAGAAATCCTGTTACTTCAACAGGCACTGGCTCATGGCAATGGCTTGTAGGTAAAAAGACATTCTCTCGTGAATGAATCCTGAGGTTAATGGTTTCCAACTGGCATAATGTGTATGAGTGTGGAGTGAGATTGGGATGTGCCCAGAGCATCTGCCCAGAGAAGCAGCCTCTCTGTTCCCGGTGTAATGTGCACTTCAGTGAAGCAGTAAGACCTTGGAGGATTGAAGGTGGTTCAACCTAGACCATCTTATTTTCAGTTTAAGGAGCTTCCTGAAAAGAGGCCCACATTTAAATTGCTCTGCTGGCTGGTTGAGATGGATGTATGTAGCAAAGGGCTACATACTCTGGAAGGGAAAATTGGGCAACTTTCATCGTGTCCAACAATACAACGTGAATCCCACCTGTATTTCCTTCTATTAATATATTTCCTTAAAAAAAGAACAGTATTTTGGAATGCAGATTAATTTCCTTTTTGGGACATTATAACAAACTCTTTACTGCAGTCTGAGAATTACCTAGGAAAAACCCCTTCTACCATGGACATTGGAGAAGTATCAGTTCTGCTCTGAAACTTTTCTGATCAAGAAGAGAGTTGGTGAATCCAAAATTTGTCTGCAGTGACATTATGCCAATGTATTTTTGGTACCATAGTGCTTAAAAGAGCGTTAGTTTGTTTGCCTTTAAACTCTGAAATGCCAGAAGTTGCTCAGACTGTTGTCACTGCCAAGCACTCGCCAGCTCCCCTCTCCAACAAGAAGCCACAAGCAGGTAGTAAATGGACCAGAACAAAGAGAGAAAATAAACATATCACCCCTCCCTTCAAGCAGTTAATTTATTTTTAATATCATCTTGCTAATTTTTTTTACTATTTTAATTATTCTTTTTTCCCAGAGGAAATTTCAGGACTGAATTTGTCCTCTTGCCTGTGCAAGTGTTCATTGTATTCTTCATCTATATAAATGTTTAAAAAGGAAAATAGAAATGTAAATTGCCTCAGCGCTTTTAAAACCTTAAAAATAATAATTCAGTGCCTACTCTATGAAATGGAACTATCCTCACCGCTTTAACCTGCAGAGTAGGTTAGCATAACATGAAATCAATTATTGTACTAGACATATAAAAGCTGTCAGGTTTAATACTTAACTGCAGTATCTCCCCTGAATGTTTGATTTCCAATCACCTGCGTGAAGCTCCAGAAATACAGAGACATCAGACAGATTCTGGGGTAAGAAATGTATTTGACTATCCTGAGTTACAAAAGTGAAATCTGGAATGAATAACGCACCCTGTGAACATTACTCCCTTTTCAATCAAACATTTCCTACTCCCCTAAAGTAAAGCAGAGCACAAACTACAGAACAAATATTGAATTTCTATTCTGCATTGCCATAATTGGGACACTATTTAATTTCTTTTTCAGCTTGTCTGGAACCAGATCGTCTTTAGCCAAGACATTATTCTCATCCTTTTCCATCCTTTTTCTTGTCTGTCTCTTTTTTTCTGTAGAAAAGAAATGCCTTGACTTTCAAAGCTCTTCTACTGTCTACTACTAAACTTTATTGTATACTTATTATACATAATGAAAATTGTTATTAGTCTTTCTTCTGATACGTGCTTTATTATGGGACCTTGTTATGGCTAAGATTGCAATCTTACAGTTTGCATTGGTAGCGGTGACCACGGACAGCAAGTCCTTGATTTGAGAGTCCTAAAAATGATGGATTAAACAAGCATTAAGGATTGTGAAGTGCTAAAATTATAATAATGGGCACTGTTTGACACAGAGCCTGGATGACCGCCTGGCGTGGTGGGGAAGGAGTAAAAACTGTGACTCTGACTCCTTTCTCCCACTACGTAGGGAAGGGGAAGGCTGGGATTCACTTTGAGAAGAGTCATCTTAGGGCCCCGTGTCCTTCAGACAGACAAACCGTAACCCCCCAGACAGGGCTAACAGCTAGGACAGGTTTCTGTGAGCTGCTCCTCTTCACGCGCCTGTTTAAAGTATCTCAAAAGGAAAGCCAAACCAATCTGTAGGGTCAGGTTCGAAGCTCTCACTCACTTGACAGCTTTGGTGCATTGCTTCTAACACCAGAAACATTACCCGTCCATGGTCTGTAATAGCTTGGTACAGAGTGATAAAAGCATGGAGCAAAAGAAATCTCGGCATGTTTCAAGCTAGAAATGATCCTAAATCGATTCCTTCTCTGAAATACAAACTCCACGTTTAGCTTTTCTTAAAAAAAAAAAACAACAAAACACCACAAAGAAAAAGGGAAAATGTAAAAGAAACCAGGATTTATCCTCAAGATCAACTCTCATCTTCTTTCAGAAATTACATTCCAGACAATAAGTAATCGTTATGTGCCAGCAGACCTCAGAATCTGATTTTAACTTTCAGGTAACATATTAGGACTATAACCAAATCTGAGGACTATTATCATAGCAAAATGATTATAATGCTTCAAGGCTTTAATAGTCATCACCTTTTTTATCATTCCTATTACCATGAGGCCTAGAAACAATGAATTTCTTTAACGTTATTCTACCATAACCTTTAACTGTATGCATTATTTCAAACACCTGAAATAATCCTTTATATGACACAGTAGAATAATACATTTGCCACTCACTGCGCACGACGGTTTGCTAAGCCCAGACTAGTGCAACGACTTAAGTCTGTTCTGCGTATCATGAAAATACATCTATTCTTTCAATCATGCCGTGCAACGGCCTTTAAATGATACATAAGTTGAAGGAACGCCAATAGAAAACATAAGGTTCAAAAAAGACTGGGAATGTTGTTTTGGTTATATCACCATTATAAAAGTGTCTTGCTTGCCTAGATTTGGGGAGGCTTTACTTGCGTAGCTCTCACATATTTTATGCGGAATGTACAACATAAATATTCCACGGGCTCATTATAAACCTGTGCTTGTGATATACCTTTCCAGTGTCCTTTGTGTTCTTCCATGAAATGTTTATTCCTGCTATATTGAGTAGGTGCTAACGCGTAATACTAGCCCTATACATAGACCATCTTGATAAATAATCATGTGTATGCTCCAGTGATTTTGTGCATAAACTCTCCTATATCTAAGTTACTACAGCCCCAGGCCCTGAATGGATCAAATTTGTAAATACAGCACTGTATTTCTTACCTCTGTTGAAGTGTATTATGATAGCAGTACCAGCATTTATCTAGACTGTTGATATAAAGGTTTCTAGCCACACAAGCAATGCATATTGCAGTATGGAATTTTGTAATAAACTGCTTGAAATATTACCAGAGATAGAGGATCTTGCAAAACACCAAGGGAGCCCCGAGGCGGGAAGACTCCTACTGAGTACAGAGTGCTTTGGATCAGGTCCTTGGAGAACGCTACCTCTAAAATAACAAGTTTGAAGGATTTAATTGCGACTTCTTCAGTGTCATCATGTCACTGCGAAAACCGGATGCTTCAGTTCCATGAAAGGTCTCAGCGATACAGCTCAGCTTTTTGTTAAAAAGTTTAACTACTTCAAAGAATTTGGAAATGTCATTTCTATGACGTACGATAGGGTTTTCTGTTGTACTAAAATACTTGAAATAATTGCGAGCATGCAAATAGGATACAAAGGCTTTGGTTCTTCAGCTTGGTGGGACTGGCTTGTGCTTCTTCTGTAGGAAACTTGCCCAAGAGATCTTTGCTTCTAGAATCTGGAGTTTCAGCCTCCACTGCCAGTGAAGGCTCCAGGTCAGGTCCCAGGGAGGACATCCACGATGTTAGGCCTAGATTTAAAAATAGTAGTACTCCAAAGCACGGTTGTTCCACGTCTCCTCTGTTACAACCCACAGCTGGTGGTGCTATGGAAATGTAATCTTAGCAAATCTAAATTTACTGGAATATTTCTAAACTGCATTAAGGAAAAGAGATTCAGATATAAAGGATTCAGGCATAGGGTAAGGGACAGTTATTCTTCTACTGAACAAGCAAAAAGTTACTGGACTTCTGGTCTAATTTTTCTGTGATTTCTCGTGTGACCTTTTACAAGTCACACGCAGCCTGCCCAAGGAAATCACAAAATTATTTCCATTGGCTTCAATGGATGAGAGATTAAGGTCCTAATTTCTCTTTGAATCAGTTTTCTCATTAGTAAATTACCAACCTCAGAGCTTAATGTTTCCAATGCTCTTCAGTATCCTTGAAGGGAAAGTGATATTGGGATGTTAACTGCCCTTACTGCCAACAGTCACACAGCATACAAATCTAGATTTATACGAGCATTTCAGTGGTGATGACAGCGCTGTGAAATCTGTACCCGTGTTCCTTCCACCCCAGAAGAATTAAGCAAGAGTCAAAAAGATTAAACATTATAGCTAAAGAGAAAGCTGGTTTCTCAGCAGGAACCTTGTATTTCCTGCAGGTTTTACTATATTTTAGGACAGATTTTCATTTGCTGTCATCGTAGCGCTCTACTAAACTACTCATTTCATTCACTGAGTTAATCAGCAAGTTCACTTCACCTGGATTTGAAATTTCTGGAGCTGAATGTTCACCTTGCTTCAGTACTCAAGGGCTTACAATGTTCAAACAGCGTTATGAACTTAAAGCTCAAGGAGAGGTAAAAGTTGTTCACGCTGGCAGTGGTCATCTTTAAATACAAACATCTGAAAGGAAAAGGTGAAAATTTCAGAGTAACCTTCGGTGGAGAAGAAACGAAAGACTGATGGCAAATCTGCTGACGAGCTAAATATTTCAAAGAAGGCCAATTCTGACCATTAAAAAGGCCCAGCAGGAAATCATTAAATCTGAGTGATAAAACGGGTTTATTTTAATTTGCTAGCTTGGATGTTCATTATCAATGAACAGGTTGTGGAAAAAAATTCATCTATAGCTTGCAGCATGACTTAAATAACTGTGTTAACCTAGTCAGACTTCCCATTGGCAGTTTCTGTGGGTTCTTCATCAAATGGTACTTGCATCACCAAAAAAGTAACTTTTTATATTGTTTAAGTGCCATAGGCTAGACCCACTAGAGTATTTCAATCTCTGTAACTGTGATTTTTGATGCAAACATTTAAATGAATGTCCTCAAACCCTCAGCTCAGATGTCATGAAGCCCTGGAGTTATTGGCTGCGGCACTGGCTGTGCCGATGAGCCTGTGTCAGATTAGGTATTCGCCATCTGCGATGCCTGAAGGACCCAATCTAATAGATAGCATGGTCTGGACTTCATGCAAAACACAGCCCCTTGTGTCTTTCCCACCTAGAGGGCCGTAATGGCATTGCTGACCTGGGAAGTGGTAGACTGAGGTTGAGCTCTGCGCTCTGCTTGAGGAAGGTTGAATTCCTGCCTCTGAGTGTCCTCCCTGGACTAGACCACCACCTAACCATCAGGGACGACTTCTCAGTGTTTCTTTCAAAGTTATTCAACTTAGAAACACAGAATCATAGAATGGTTTGGGTTGAAAGCGACCTTAAGGATCATCTAGTTCCAATCCCCTTGCATAAATTTAACTGCTACAAAGTCTTTGTAAACTCATTGGAGTAGGGGTGGAAAGCAGATTTTTTTCCTTTTCCAAGGTGGGTGCTTTAACCTGTATTCACCATGGCCACACTCACCATGGAGCACCAAATCTTGCTTTGTCCCTGTGCTCGTGTACAAAAGTAAAGACTAGGTAAATCCAGTTTTAGTACAACCCATTATTTGGAATAAGTGCACAGCTCCCTCATCCCCACACTCTGCCCCAAACCAACTTCCCTTTACCATCACCAATTAAAAGCCCATCCTTGCTGTGTCTCACATATGCTCATTCATACCCATCCTTTCTAACTATCCGCATGATTCCAGTACACTCTTCTTAGCCTTCTACGCATATGATTAACCCAGCCTTTGACTCATTAGTTATAGAAAATTCCCCAGTGGCAGATTCACTTGTATCCTGGGTGAACAGGTGACTGGTGCTAGGCATAAATCTCATATCAAGTGACTCCATCCCTTTATTGTTGATAACTGGAATGGTAATTCTTAGCCAGTGACAGATGGTACAGATATTTTTGAAGACTTAGGTTTCTAAGTGTTTAGGCAGCAGATGAACAATAGTTGTAAATATATTAGTCATATCTAATTATCATTAGTCACATCTAAAGTTATATTTTGGGCTTCAAAACTTGTCAAAGGTGTAAAATTAGGGCACGTGAGGTAGATATAGATACACAAGACTAGAAAGATTGAAAGCGTGTCTGGTATGCCCATGCTAGTATCATTACTGGGATTATAGGTACCCACCAGTCTACGTGACTGTTTTATTTTCTCTCGGTCAAAATACACCTTGGGGTACAATCCTGAGCTGAGGGGAGTGCAGTACTGTTCCCAGGAGAAACATGTAGAGGCTTGAGTGGATCTCCCCCTTTTCCAATGGCATCATGACACGATATCAATCACAACCCTTCTTTCTTCTTACTATTACTTGGTATCACTCCAGTCATGGAGTATTATATTTTCAAAATATTTTCAGGTACTGCTTGCCCAGCCTGAATGTCCCAGCTGGAACTGCACAGGTTAAAGCCTCGAATCAATCCTTCCTTTTAACAGCCTGGGGAGCCAGCAAGCAGCTTTCTAAAGAAAGATACAGAGGAGAACTCTGACCAGCTAAAAGGACAAAAAAGGTACAGACCTAACACACAATCTCATTTTTCCATTGCTTGCATTTCTGATTTTTTTCGGTGTTGCACATCCGGCACTTGTTTTAGCCCTAAACTGAACTGTGCACACACACATACGCTGCATACCCTGCACAAAATTTTCTTCATAAATATCTCTGTCCTGCAAACACAGCAACAGTCTTCTGGGTGAGGGGGTGGAGGTGCGTATCCACTAGCCCTTCTTGGAAATGAGTCCTTATAGCTTCGGCCCTGTGAGAATAGAATGTGCCTTTTCAGTAAATTAGAAAAGAAACCTCCATCTTCACTGCGGCATGCTTGTTGATTTACTCAACTTATTTTTCATTCCATAATTCTTCCAGTCTGTGTTCAAATGATCTCATCCTGCATTTGTTTGATGAAGGTTACCAATCTGGAAAAGCCATCCACTTCCACCTTCATTATTATGACTGATATTTCTGCTGCTCTCTTTACCTGCCTTTAATTTACTCCAAGGCTAACATTTATTTTTTAGTCTCATCCATAAGGAATTCAGCAATACCCTCCCCGCTATCCCCCACCTAAGTAGTGAGAACCTTTGCATGACAATGAATCCTTTGCCTTACATTATTTTAGCATTTTAACTTCTGACCCGGAGGTGCCTCAATAGCTGTGGAAATACTACGTGGTGGAGTCAGAACAACTTTGAACTGATTCCAGCCTCAGCCCGAGAAATTGGTCACGAGAATCATTTCAAATTGGTGCAAGTGATCATCAGCAAGTGCTCAGCTTTATCGTTTGTTATCCTAACAACGGTCTGGATTCGTTCCTGGTCCCAGGGGCCAGCAGGCACCGCGAGTAGGGCAGAAACGTTCCTATGTTGTTTTAAAAGCCATCAGTTTTCAAAAGTGGGCTGTGTTGAATTAAAGCTTGTCCAAACTATTCAACCTGGTCATATTTCTTCACCATCAGCGTTGTACGTGTCATCTGTTGTTTCACCACCTGTTAATCCGTCTGTGCTCTAGCTGTAGATTTGATTTATAAAGATGCCTATATCTTACTTGTTTGATACATGCGACCAATGTAGCTATTTCTTTCTGTCGTTTGTCTTTTTGTGCTACATCCACCTATTAGTCTGAACTCTGAAAGGCAGGAAAACATGAAAAGTTTTATTCCCACAACAGTCATTCACATTCTTCTGCCTTTTTATCGTGACTTATCGAAATCACATTGACACAACAGGACATTGTTCAAGTACGTATTTTGAATTACAATTTTTCACCACCCCTGTTCCCACATTCATTGCTATCAAAACTGAATTTTAACCGTAAGTGATATGTATATAAACCTGATGATTTGCATTCATTACCAGCAAAATTTATAAGGAATCTCCTGCTGTGGTTAGTCAAGTTAATGCAGACATGAGCAAAATTACTTTACTCATAACCTGCAATAGTTTTAATAATGTAATTCCAATTTCTTTCAAAATTCTAGGAGACATTAGCCAGATACATAATGCCTTTTGATTACTAAGCACATTCCCATCTTCAAACATCAGCTTTGGACTGTAAGCATCAGATCCAATGGGGTTTTTTTTTGTTTTTTTCTTTTCCTTTCTTGGCTATCTTAGCTTTATGCCTGGGTATTTCTGTTCTTCAGTTCTACCACTACGCTCCAATATGCTCGCAATATTTTTCCTTTTACTGCCTCATTTAACCTATGCAGTAAAGAGGCTTGTCACGTCATAAGGTAAGTATTTTCCCTAGAAATCGCTATAGAAGTTTGTATCAAACTGGACATTTATATTGATTTTTGAATTGATATTAGCAGGTCTGTTTCTGCCTTCTTTTTAACAATTGACTTTTAGACCTTCACATCTCTTGAAAGAAATATTGCTGAAAATTGCAATGACCCAATAGAAACTTGACCTGCTCTTTTTCGTCTCTTATCCCTCAGTGCTATACTGCTCTAATAGCTTTTCTTATCCTCCTTACAATTAGTTCACAGAAAATTAGAAGAGATAATGGTTAATGAACAACTGCCACTCACTGTCAGTGAAGTGCTACAAATGAAAAGGCATTTTCAGAAGTCAGAGAAATGTGATAATATAGCAGGGACAATGAGGCATTTAGAGTTGGGGAAAAAACTGGGAAGAAAGTGAAACTTTCCTTGATCGAGACCCTTTTGAGACCTTAAGAATATTCATCTCTGTGTGGCACGCACTCAGGTCAAACCTTGAAGAACTTTTCTATTTCTTAATACATGCAGTGAAGTGACCCTGTGTGATATTGTTAGAAATAATCTCAGTCTTTCATAGGCCTGTCTCAGACTCTTTAAAAGACATATGAAAAAAATGGTGCCTATTATTAAACCTGTGTGATATTGAAGTACCCATATTTATGCCGTCATCAATGAGTGTTGTGGTCAGCATGCTGAGAAAGCCAGTTTATTCTTACTTTCACCAGCACAGAAATCCACAGTATCTACCACATTAGGGCAATGATTTTCCATGTATGATTGTTGCCGTCATTGCTCCAAGATGAAACAAGGAAAAAAAGACATGAAATAAAATAATTTTTCCAATTATTGCATAATTACTGAACAATATATGTTGTCTTCAAGTGATTGGCAGTAATATTTTATGACTGCATTTCTGCAACAGTAATTTAACTGGCTTTAAAATACATGATTCATATCTGAGCATCTTTGAGAAGCGCACGGTTGCCTAACTAATATGCATGCCAGCTGTGATCTTTTTGCTTTCTGAGTTTACTCATATATAATTTGTGTTCATACTACACTGTTCAGCACTTTGGGCCTTTCTTGTGAGCATGGAGACACATTTTTTGCCACTGTTAAGCTGCATGGACTATAGATGCTGAGGGCCACAGTTTTAAGGCTCAGTAATAAGCACGAACCTACGTAGACGTTATCAAGTAGTGGTGTTTTACCTGCTGGAAAAGCCAAAGCTGACAGTTTCATTATAAAGAAGATTGACAGAACAGGAGTATCACTTTAGGAAGCAGCATTTCAGGAATACTGGAGAATAATCCCACTTTTTGGTAGACTGCCTGTACCACCACAGTGCACAGTGTAAATGGAGAATCTTTTCTTCTACTTTTCTTTTGGATCTAAAACCAGTCATATAAAATCTAAAGCGGTTGCTTTCAGAATAAGATCCCATACGGGATAAAACTCTCTAGCAGGATATTTCTATTACTGATTTCCCCTTAGCTTAGTCAGACACATCCCCGAATGTGGTTTAGAATGCTGTTTGTCTTCACCTAGGAAAAAGATCAATTCTGTTGTGGAAACAGAGTGCACAGCATGGGATCACACTAATCAATTCGAGCAGGCCTTGGTAAAACTATCTATTACTCTGCAGTCCAGCAGCATCAAAGCTAATTAATACTTTACTTAGTTTTAATGAATGTATTAGTGGTTAATATTTGTGTATAAGCTACTCATAACTCAATAATCCTATCACATTTGCATTATTAATGAGACAAGTGTGTGCCTTTGAGTTGATTGATCATAAAACCTATTAACCCAGATTTGCAATATGTCTCCAGTTACCTCTAAGGAAGAGCAGTAATCGCTGTGGGCACGACAGCAGGTACCAGATTCAGTGGTATAAAGGCCTTTTCAGATTCCAGGTGACTGAAGATTTACAACGAAAGATGCATTCTAAACCACATGTGAGCTGATCTAGAAGGTGATAAATGTCTAAACCCAAGGACTAAGTACCCTGGATTATGAGATTCCCAAACTCTTTCTTTCAGCTCAAATTCCCCACTACAAGGGAAGCAGAAAAACTGAAAAGAAAAAGAAAAGGCTAAGCATGGACTAATTCACTTTGCACAAGAGAGAATCTCCCTTACTCTCTTTACCCCGCTCCAGGCATAAAAACATACTGTGAAGTGCAAGCTTATTTATTTAAATGAATCTGTGGGTTGTTTCAGGTGGGATATGAGTAAATAAACCAAGTACTTCTCTAACGCATATTAGAGAAGAACAATATTTTGCAATTTCCCTCCTACAGGCTTTGTGTTCTACAAAGAGAAATAAAAAAGTGCTTCATCCTCTTCAGCAGCCTTGAAAGCTTTTGCTTATTCATGCCTCCTTACAATAGAGGACAGATAATCATTCTGAAAGCAACATTCAAACACTGTGGAGAGAATATGCAGTTAGATGAATTCCACATGAACAATAATAAAAAAAAGATATGAGGAAAAAGCAGTTCATTCCTTCGGAGACTCATCTTTTTAATGCTCTATTTCCACAGGATCTTCTAATTGCTTCTTGTGGGATTGCAGTGTTTTTTCTTGCAACCTCAGTTTAGAACTTTGTTACATTGGCTGGTAGGTTGTTCTGCTTTTTTATTTTTAGGTTTGAAGAACTGTTTTCTTACGCTTTTTTCCCTGAGATATTTTCCCCATATCTCACATTTTCTTGCTCAGGTCGTTACTATCAATGAAATTTAAGCTTATATGATGCTGTGAAGCTGAATCCTCTTTTATTGCCAGGCTTTCTTATACAGTGGGACAGCAATGAAAGCTGCCAGTTAATCAGTTGTGAAGTCCTGCATGCGGGCAGATAGATGTGCCATTAATTATCCAGTGAGGTGCACCTGCATGATTAACGCGAGTTCATTTTCCATTCCGCACTCTATTGCTCCTCTAGTTGCCATATCTTTGTTAGAACTGCACATAAAGGGATTTAAAGGGGGAAAGAAGACATGCTGTGTAAAACCGCAAGCAGAGGACACAGGTGGTGTGGCTAAAAAAGCAGACAAGACCAGGCAGCGATGCCACTATTCCTGGTTGGACTGCCCAGATGTTGCTCCTCTTTTCAGGCTCAGCTTTTTATTGTCAGCTGCCACACGACAAGTTGCAAAGTTAAGGCCTAGTAAGGGAGGCAGGCAACCTGCCAGGAAAATAAGGAAAATGAGGAAAACAATGTGTTTTCACCTCTTTTCACAGAGCTTTGATTTAACTGGTTAAAAAGGTTCCTCTGTTCTGCATAGGGCTGAGCAAATCACTCATCATAAATAATGTATTAACCTAATTTCATCACTCGTACTCAGCGAAATGTTCCTGAGATTTAAAAGTATTTCTTTGAAAAGGCGTTGGTGCTTGAAAGCAAATTACCAGATATTTTATCAGCACGTGATAATTACATGCAAACAGGTAATACTGTAAATTGAGAAAGTCTAATGTTACCTCTCCATATTCTATTTGAGACACATTTAAGAAAAAACTTCAAAGAAAAAATTTATAGCTAAAATTAATGTGTTAAGAATAATTTGTGCAACTGAAGCTCACTCATCAAGTGCTGGAGGAAAGTCATTGTGAAGGACTCAGGCTCAAATAAAAATTAATTATTTCATAATACGCCAGTAAAATTATTATCACTCGATCTATTTTAATTAACAGAGTCATAGCTTTCTAGGATAGACAATATCATCTCAGGTATACAAAGGCTGTATACTTAGATCCAGATATCGAACTGTTCTAAGACAAATTGCCTATGTTTAACTAAAACCTGTCTCAAGATTACATCAAACCTTTTATGTCCCTTGATACGATTCTCTTATTTCCTTTCAAGTTCTCTATGCAGAAGGTTCAAACAGCAGGAAAAACAACTAGTGAGGTAATGCAGGAAGATACAAAATGAAAAGTGTGTCCAGATCTCTGCTGGAAAAGAAATTGCATTTCTGGTAAGCAGCAGAGATCAAATAAGGCAGAAAGAGCTCGACTGCCCACCAGTCTATTAAGGGCAACGAGAGTCAATGGAGGATCAATATGTTTTGGGTAAGGCCTTGAAAGAGACCTCTAAATGTGCATAATTAGCCATTCTTGAAAGTATCAAAATAGCTCACAGTAAAACACTCTTGTGTACGTGAAAACACGTTGAGAATACAGCCGCTGCTTATAGCCGTGTGAAATCCAGGCTGACCACCATCTGTGAGAGCAACTATAAAGGCCAGAAGAATGACAGCAACTAAACACTAGGATATATTATATCAGTCGTTCATATTTTGGACTTGAACATGAATTAAAACTTTCATGTGAATGCTTGAAAACCAGTTGGTCTGGCCTTTGGGATCATGGACGTTTTTCAGGGTGAAGAGCAGCAGCAGAGATTCATTCTGCTTGCAGCCATGCATAAGAAATGCACCTTCACCCTCTACTGCATCTGAATAACAGAAGCTGAGAGACTTTACATTTAATTTAAGTTTTAGGGTACTATTATACTGTAAATAAGGGCTAATATTACACTGTAAATAAGGACTAACTGCCATCCAGGAGGCTTGCATAGTCTGTAAGGATTCAAGCAAAGCAAGTTTTTACTGTTCTTTCCTTTCTAAAGCAATACCACAGGAGCTTTTTCTGCCAGGTCCTTTGTGAAAGTTTGGGGTGCACAAGTCTGGGATATGGCGAGTTTGGACCCTTGCTTCAGTACATTGCAAATGAGGTTCTGCTTTTTTAGCATTTGGAGGCTCTCACCAGCAGGAGCTTTATGTTTTGCAGTTAATGAAATTCAGAAGACAAACCCCCCATTGCTTTAAGAAGCATTACTAAAACTCCCTTCATGCCAAGCAAAAAACACATTTTAAAAAAATCTGGTGGTCTATTTATTATCCTCTTGAGTTCATAACTCTTAGGAACTCTAAATGAAGCTGGATGTCTGGATGGTTTACAAATGTTTGTCTCTGGCTGCAGACACTCCAAACACACCGATACAAAGAGCAGCTACTGCTTGTTCATTGCTTTTACTTTGCAGTTAATAATCCACAAACAGATTTATTCTCTGAATAGTTAGCAATCCTCAAAACAGCAATATTTTTTTCAACCAGCCTAGGACTCCTGTTTTAATGACTGAAGGAACTAAGCTATACAATTATGTTTCCTCCTTTTTACTCTCTGGTGATGTCAGACTGGCCTTTGAGAATTATCATTAGAAGTCTCTGGTGGTTTTAGAGCAAAACCTCGTGTCCTGGTTTTGGCTGGGATGGAGTTAATTTTCTTCCCAGTAGCTGGCAGAGTGTTTTGGATTTCATACGAGAAGAATGTTGCTCACACCCTGATGGCTTGGCTGTTGCTGAGCAGTGCTTACACTAAGTCAAGGCCTTTCCAGTTTTCCCTGTTCTGCCAGGGACACAAGAAGCTGGGAGGGGACACAGCCAGGACAGCTGACCCCAACTGGCCCAAGGGCTATTCCATACCATATGGCATCATGCCCAGTATAGAAACTGGGGGGAGTTGGCCGAGGGGTAGCAACTGCTGCTCAGGGATGGGTTAGGCATCAGTCATCGGTTGGTGAGAAATTTCATCGTGCACCACTTGTTTTGTGTATTCTCTTATCATTATTATTATTTTCTCTTCCTTCGCTGTCCTACTAAACTGTATTTATCTCAGCCCATGGGTTTTATTTTTTTTCCCCCCGATTCTCTCCCCCATCCCCCTGGGGCAGGGGTAAGGGCGAGTGAGCGGCTGCATGGTGCTAGGTTGCCAGCTAGGGTTAAACCATGACAACCCAGTTAATTCAACACACTGAAAGATATAAAATATATCTTTGCCCCCCTTGGGCTGGGATCATGCATATATTCTGCTCTAATGTATATAACATGTATATAACAGCGCATATGTTTTTACTGTCTGCTACAGGATACTCAAACTCTCAGCCTATATATTATGGGATCAATTTTTGATATCATTGATCCACTGAATGCTGGAACTGTCATCCTCACTCAGGAGTAGCTGCAGTAGCAGCTGAAATCCAATCCTTTCTTCTGCATTTCTTTGTGGATTAAGCCCTTGGTATACACCTAGACACTCTCTTTGTGAAGATTATATACCACTGGTATCAGACAAAAAAAGAACAATAATAAGGTAATACATTTAAAAAAATTTGAGGAATTCCAGACCAGTCATTCTCTGCTCTGTGCCCAGAAAGATATCAGAACAAATAGTCAGACAATCTATTAAGCACTCAGGAGATAAAAGATGATAAGAAAAGGACCAGCATGGATGTTTTGAGAACAAATCATATCAAGCTAACCCAATGCCTTTCGGTGATAAGGTAACAGTGGTGTGGATAGGGAAGAAGCAGTAGATGTCTGCCAGAGAGGAGCTGTGGTGGGAGATGGGAGGAATGTCGTTAAGAAAGAAAAGCAGACATCAAATCAGGAGAAATAACCAGGAATGTTTTAAATATGGAGTAATTCTTCAGTGCTACCCATCAGTAAGACTACAGCTGGAGTACTCTGGCCTGACTTGGACCCAGTATTTCTGAAAAGATACAGGTTAACTAAAGGGAATTCTGAGGGGAAGAGGCCAAATAGTTAGAACTGCAGAAAACATGAAGCGTGAGGAAAGCCTGAAATAATTGAGCTTGGTTATCCTGGAGAAGGACTATAAGGGAGGTGAAATGCCTTCAGCAGAAGCTCATGGTTGTTCTAACCTACGTGGCATCACCTCCATCCTCTGTGGGGAGGAAGACTATAAAGTGTACTCCTTCCCATCAGGAAGGGATAGGATAATTGCAGTGATTAAATTGCAAGGGAAATTTAGGTTAAACACTAGGAACAAAAAATGGCCCCCCTACAGGCTAGATAGGTATAGGAATAAATAATGTAGAAGTCTGTGGAATTTCCATCAGTGGAAGGACAGGTTAAGCAGACACCTGTCAGACACAATTTAAGTCTGGTTTATACTATCTTGAAATAAAAATGATGGAGCGGGCGACTTTGTAAAAACCTTTCTTCCCTTACCCCTGCTTTATATGACTCCATTTTAATTTTTGCCCTGACATCCACCTTAAGGTTAGACTTAATTAAAATATTTGAAGCCAAACAACATATGTATGACCTTCATGTTTCACTACAAATTATTTCAACTGGTAAAATTGATGGCTTTTGAGTAGACCATGGTACAGCAAAAGGTTTCAAACGCATCTGGGAAGAGCCTCCCTGGCTTTTCTTTTACTCCTTCATCTGATCATTCCCAGCATGAGATCATCACTGGTGTCTTTGTAATCATACTTGTTTCCTGGCATTTACAGCAATTCCTCCATGATGGGTACAGCCTCTTCAGGAATCCTTTTGTAAAATGTATTTCCCCATTTTCTTTGTTCCAAATACTGTCTTTTTCACACGCTCTATTCATGGTGGTTGAACTACTGCTGGTTTTCAAGTGTCTTTCTGCACTCAGGCCCCATTCTAGCTAGTGTACCATATGCCCTTGAGTTAAATTAAGTCAAAATATATCAACCCCAAAAGTTTTCACAGGCTTGAAAGTTCTTTTGAAGTTCTGCACAGTTTGCCAACATATTGCTTATAAAGCGTGTACTAAAAATGATGACCATTGGAAATATAACTACATTCATTCTTCTGTTGTTTGGAGTAAAGCACTGAGGTTATTAATATAAATGAAAAGACCTACCAGAATCACAGACTTAAGGATATTTTAAGCTGATGACATACCAGAGACATGAGGTGTATAACTGAGCCACTGTGAATAACGAGTGATTCTGAGGAGAGGGGATGCTCTCCAATTGTTGGTTTTCTTTGTCCCCAAACCCCATTTAATCTCTAATGGGATTAAAATTTGTACCTCCTTTTATTCCAGTGTCCAAACCCTGGAGATGATAGCCAAGGAAATAATCTGTCCTCCACAGGGATGGTGAGCAGAATAAGTGATAGATTTGCATATGAGGAAAATAATTCTGATAAGTTAGATAGTAAAACATTGGAATAAGTTGTCCAGAAATACTTTGTAAGATGTGTCCAATATTGTAGCCTGTGGAAACAGAGAAGAAAAGTATCTTTTCAGTCAGAGGAGGAGTATGGTTGATCCAGTCTGGGGGCAGAGGGGATGGGACGGAGCACTTCCTAATATCCATTCTAATTCTCTTATTTTACTCATTGCAGGGACAGGAAGCCATACTTTGGTAAGAACTGCATGTTTTTATAAATGAACACAGTTGGAAATTATGCATTTTAACCAGAGTATTACAAACCCATGACTCCCTATTTCCATTCAAAGGAAAAAGGGTTTGCTGCAGATTCTGCTGACTGCATAGAATTTCGAACTGGAATGTGTAGAAAACTCAAAATTTGGTGGAAAGCTGCAAATATTCATGTTTGAGTATTTTGACTGAACCAGTATGCAACTAATTCATATTATTTTCAAGCTGAAGAGGTCATCTGGACAGCTTCTGGACCATGACTGTCAGGAACTGTATTTGGAGAGAATTACCGATGATTTATTTCTCTTGGAAAAGTATAACTCAAGTTACCATAAAAGTGGTGTTGCTGCACACACATACTGATTTCAACAGTAATTGATTTAAGTGAAAAGCGGTTCTATACGCAACACATCTTTAAGGAAAATATTACCCTTGGTTCACAAATCTGAAAGCTAAAATTTGTGAGGGGAATACATATCGCCAAAGACAAAAAGGAAACTTCTCATGCCTGCATTGCTGATGGAACTATGAAGGAAAACCTAGCCATAGGTTTGCACTTGCCCTGCTGTTTTTTCGCCCAAATGCAAGTTGGTAGGCTTTCATACATGGTCGTTGGATGAAATTCTGTGAGATAGAGGAGATCAAACAATTTTCCAGTTGTTCCAATTTCCTTTCCAATGAAAATTTCCCTGTTGAATGATAGAATCTCTCCATCTTCCTATTGGCAGCTCATTCCCTGCATTGGTACCCAGCCTCCCTGCAGAACCTACCAGCTGGGGCCATCTTCCACCCTTAGTCCTTGATACCAACAGTGATCCAGAAATAAACTTCAGGGGTTTTATTGCAACATTCCATTATTGATTTTTATTTTTTTTTAATGCACCAAACCTTAAGGAGACATTCAGGAGACATCATGTTTATTTTTAGTTGTAAGAATCAAGGTCCTGGAAAAAGTCGACCTCAGTTAAAGACATTTATCTTAATTTTCTGATCCCAGTTCTTATTTTTTGAGAGGAATGAAAGCTCAGGTATGATCTTGCACTGTTGATTCTGTGGACTTATCTCCAAGTGTAAACATCTGTAGAGTCAGAGCCAAAGGTTTCTTTAAATTGCATGCTCAGTGGCCGACAGATATTTGTTATTGTTGTTCATGAAGTCCCGTTCTCATGAGATAAATACACAGAGGCAACTTTTATATTTCACTTTGTTGAATTCATTTTATGAGATCTTCAGGCTTAGTGGTGCTTCATTGCTTTTTTGTGAGTTTTTATTTTAAGATTATGTTTTCATCCAATTGTCCTTCTAGAGATTTACAGTAAAAACAACTGAGGACACTTTGTAGCTAACCTTTTCATAAAAAGTGATTGAAAAGTTCAGCTGAATATGCTCAGTGCATTTTTTTCCCTGTCATCTTTCACAGATTTACTTCTTTCCATTCCGTCTAAAAATTGTTTTGTTTAAGAAGAAAAAAAAAACACCCTATCCTTGTGACAATTTGCATAATATGTTAATGCTGATATGCATCTAGACATCTGGATGGCATTTTAATATCTCATTCTCATTCAAACAACTAGAAACCACACAGATGGTAGAAACAATTTTAAGAGCATTGTTGTAAACAAATAAGGCAGCCAGGAAATCAAACACGCTCTAAGATAGGCTTTAGAGCCGCTCCTGCCGTCTGCGCGAGAATATGCACATGACATGTTTTGACTGCAAGAGAGAGCAGCCTTCTTCAGCTTCAGATAAACTATGAGGTAAATGCAGAATTTTTAACTGAGATTAGGGATCATTTTATGGGAAGCTCCTCATCCTGCCCAGCATAGCTGGCACCACAGATTATACTCCGCACTCGTGAGACTAAGTTATTTGAGGCTTGGGATGCTGCTGGGCAGACTACGTGGTTTGTTTTATCTTATTTTCAATTAGCAATAGAAATACGAAAGATCCTGATTGCTTCAGGAAGAAGACATGTAAATTCTGTTCTCATACTTTACGTAATAAGGAACCTTCTCATAGTTATTTGCTTCTTGTTGTATAGGGCTCAGTAATCCCCTGCAGTCCTCTTTAATCTGCTTCTTGTTTGTCCCTCTTTACAGGTACGTAATCTTTCTGAACTGGAGCAAGTGCTGCACGTGCTGATGTTTTGGATGTCTGCTCAATACGCTTACGTGAGAGCTATACAACAGCCTTTTCTGTAGGTGGAGCTGACGTTATAGCAGATACTGTAAATTGACATCTCTCTCTGGATTGCATTAAAATTACTCCCTCCTATCTTTATCAAATAACATCATAAACTAATTATTTCTCCCTTAACAATAGTTGCTCTTGGATGCCTTAGCAGTTGTGGCTACAGAGCCCACACAATTAATTTCACTGACCTTATGGAAGTTTCAGGCATGCAGCTGTACTCACTGAAGCACGTTCTACAAGGCTCCAGGACCTCCTCCCTCATCTCCTGTAACACAGGTAAAAAGTTACCGTTTAAATAGTATTCCTTCACTACGCAATTATAAGCAAATGAAAAATATTACAAAAGCTATTGGATTTTACATTACAGAACTAGGTGTCTCAGCCTCTACTGGCAACCCAAGGAACATTTCAGGTAGTGAACACCTATCAGCTATACAAAAACCAGCTGAAAATTTGCGCCCGATTCAGTCTAGTTAACCATGGGAGACTTTTGGATTCAACAGAATGGGATTATGGAAAGCTGCTGGGTAACTGCCTCAGAAAACAGTTTATCAAGGGAACTTGTGGAAACAGTAGTTCATAAAATATTTCTGCTTTTCCTCTCCTCTCAGAACTGTGGATTTGCATATGGTAAATGCTAAGAAGGGAAGGGAAGAACTCACAGAAACGAAAGGCAAAGCTAATGGAAACTCAACACAAAAATGGCCTTAAGTCATCTTTCAAACCTAGGAATAAAACCAATACTATAGCGTAAAATAACCCAACAGATGCCTTTCAAAGTGAATGCTGAATAAATCAACTTTCCTTCAGGACTTTGACCTGCACCCAGGCTGATGACCATACTCATTAACCAGCAGGTGATGCCCACTATTGGGCATATTCCCATAAATGTCTCTCTCGGTCTCCATCTCAGACACTTTTCCTTCCTTTAAGAACCCCTCTGCACTAGAGTTTGGTCGCCCTGCCCAAGCTGTGAGCCAGGTAGCAATAGTGGATTGGAAACTGCCACCGTGATTGGGATCGGGAGGTCTCGGCAGGTGAACTGGAAGCGGCAGGAGTTGGAATCTGGGCCAGGAAGTCTTCTGCGGTCTAATGCAGCTATGAAAACTTCATGTTCCATATTTTAAGTTTGCCTTAAAAAAAAAAAAAAAAAAAAAAATCAATAAAACTTTAATCCTAAACATGATTACTTTGACAAATTTAGTTAGCGTCTGGCTGAAAAAGGAGGATAAAAATAGTCATTTAATTTTTAGTCTGCAAATTGTAAGATTGCAAACAGCATTTGCTCTCAAAGACGATTCTTTACTTTGTTCACGCAGCTGGATTTTTGTGATGTCTGGTACATGTTTAAAGAAAATCATGATCTAATTGTTCAAGCCTGTTGATGATGGAGCTATTGTGGCAACCAGAATGGATGGAAAAGGCATTAATAACAAATGGTGCAAGCGCCTCTGTCTGATCACAGAGTGCTGGAAAGCAGGAAAATTATTAAGTTATGATAGAAATAGTCAGAAAGCAATAGACAGACACTCTCAAAGCACAGATTTATTCTCGGTTCTTAGGCAGATGGGTCTGATGCATTCTCTTACCAGGCTTAGCAGTTTGGTAGAAGAGGAGACAGCTCCAGCAATAACCGTGCTTGGCTGAGAGGTTGCGATCAGTGCCACGAAGCTCTGGGACATGCCTCCACCTTTCCTTCTCTGCAGCTTGCACTTGCCACCTGCCCTGGTTTTACAGCAGCACGCATTAGTGAAGCAGGTCAGAGAATCCAAAGTTATTTTTGAAGTCCATCATTTTTCCAAACATCAATCTTCCCGCATCTTAAAGAAAACAACAAGTAGGCATTTTTATAGGATTGCAAGAGCTTTTGGTGAAAGCTTTTCATAAAATATGTATGAATTCATTGTATATACGCAGTAAAAAAAAGAACAGATATATCACAGAAGACCATAAGTTTGTGTCACCTTTGGTGAGAAAATATAGAGAATCGATTCTAAACTCTTGCTTTGCTGGTGCAGAAACAGTACAAGAAGCACTAAGGTAAGTGATGTTGACACCAGTGGAAGAGTTGTTATCTAATGAGTTTTCTCTGTTCGGATCTGTAACTTAGACAATTCTATATTGAAAGAAATTCGTTTTGTTGTCTACTATTCCTTATAACGTATGAAGAACAGAAAAGGCGTTGCACATCACTCATTTAAACCATAAAAACATGAAAGCATTTCAGCTGAAAATTTGTAAGAACTTTTATGTAAAAAATATGATGTCTTGTTCCTTAAATATTTCCAAAATGAATGCCTTTTTCAAAAATTTGAAATTTCTCAACAGAATGTAGATGATCATTCAAAGCCGCATGATTAAATTTGAAGATTTGAAGGCAACTGAAAATAGGGTATTAAATCAGGTAGTATTGACCTGCTTTTATGAGTACATTCCCCATCGTTTGAATAGGTGAAGAAGAGGAATCACAATGCCTGAAGATGGCTTAAATCTGTTATTAATTTGTGCAGCACTACTTAGGTAACAGAAAAACAGTTGGTAAATTGAGGGATAACGACAGCCAATCTTTTAAAGAATTTTCTAAAATATTATGAGGAACCTGGATTCCTGTAAAGAAGCCATCACTGCAGGTATGTACACAACAGCATTAGACGGAGATATTAAAATTTCTATCAGTGTTGTGACGGTGATTTCAAAAGCTACATTATTAAAAAAGAGGCAACATTAAAAGGGAACGGGCTCCTTTCAAGTTGTTTCAGGCTTTAGTTATTTACCTTAATGAATTACAAAAAAAAAAAAATAAGGTGGGATTGTCTCCTCCATTTGTATGCCTAGAATAGCTCTTTTGGAATTGCTCCAACACTCAGTATAATTTTAGACTTAGGACAGCTGCTCACTCTAGTCAAGCTAATAAAATTTCACAAAAAACACATCACTCCGTGTGCAGAACTAGATGGAGGCACAAAAGTACCAAAATGCCTGATTTATCTCACTACCTTGCAGCAAAGCTACCCCTGCTCTCAGAAATACAAAGGTGTTTGGTACCGTGGAAAGCCTTTAAGGGTAACAAAGTGCCACGGGAAAAAAATGGAAATGCAAGGGGAGAGATGAGCTTTCCCTGATGGGATTTAATTGTGCTGTTGACTCACTCTCTCCAGGATCCCAGCTCCCAGCCATCCTGAAGCAAATGACATACAAAATGGTCTATGGTGCTACACTACAGCTGTACGTGTCTGTCTGGCAATCAGCTGTGGAGTCCTGAGGATGGGGTTATTATTTAAGCTCTGAATTGGGTTTATTTGAGAACTGGCTTCCTTCTATCTAGTATTGTGTCTGTGGCATTTGGGGAAAAGTCTTCTTTATGATCCTGCCTCCCCCCAGCTGGTCTTCTGTTGGTCTTCAGACATGCATGTGTGGATGTCTGCCATGGAGCAGCCACCTGCAATACATTCACAGATCAATTTACTGTCAAGTGGCTTGGAGTGATTCTGCGCTCAGTTTGAGATGGAGTTGCCTTAAGCAGCTGAATTTCAACGACTGTTTCCTAGAATTGTACTTACAGTAAATTAAGCCATTTCAGAGGTTTTTCATTTAGACACTGGCAAGTGTTTCTGTACTTAATGTTGTTTTGTTTGGGATCTACTCTATAGGACTTCTGTGTAGCTCTTGGTCCTCCCTGCAAGCAGATGGGGGAGCAGAGGTTTCTATAGCATATCCTCGTTCTGTAAAAAGCTGATTGCAGACATGACAACCGAGACAGGGTGATTTCCAAGTTACTCCTTCGATCCAGGATCAGCTCTGGTGCAACCAGACTCATCTCACCTGTGCTTCAGTAGGAGCCCTTCCTCTGGTAGTGCTGAATCTGTTTCTCTTAAGATTATTTGGGGGTTTTTTTCCAAAGCCAAAGGTAACAACATTTCCCTACTGGTGTGCTTTCCATACATTATCAGATTTCATTGCTGGTATATCCACCCTTTTCACGCACAACTTGACCAAGCCTCACACTTTAAGAGACAGAAAAGATAGGCAAAGCCCTTGAAGTCCAGCAAAAGGGAATCTTATTCTGCTGATGCTCAGTAATTCCTCTTTCTTTGGCTTTGTGGACCATGTGGCAAGAGACCTGCTGCTTCTTTCTTCTCCAGCACCTGGTCTGATTAAAGCTCCCTCCACTCTTGATCACCATGCAAAAAAGGTAGTGTCCTCAAATGGCATCAACTAAGTACATTCATCCCAAAAGAACAGGGAACATTCCTCAGCAATTTGTATGGAAAGCATCTGTGTGGATGAAACTCCATCTGAATGGAGTGAGGAAATGCTGTTTGCATGTATGCATTACGTACCTATGTACAGGACTAGTAATATAACTGGTACTTTTTAATTTTCTTAGCTGTTTTTTGTTTAGCAAGGTCAGTTTTTCCCTGCCTTCTTTGGGAGGTAAATAAATCACATTTATAGCATTTATAAAAAACATTCATACCTTCTTATATTTTATGAGATCTGGGGTATCCAGTAAATTTCTGAAAGAACCCTCTTTTTTCCCCCCAACCAAACAGGATAGGACTGCACTAGATTATATGAAATTTAAATGCATTAGCCGCTAGCCAAAATGAATTTTCATATAAATTAATATTGTTATTGTATTTTAATAAAGCAATAGCATTTATGGAATTACGTAGACATCAATCACTTGGAGGTGTCTTGGAACAATTATTGACTTCATGCATCATCTGCTTCTTCACTTCAAAATTTGTTGCACTCTTCATAAATACCATCAATCAGCGAGCCACAAAACACATTTTAAATGCCTTCTAGCCCATCACAGACACTGTTGTTAGAAAAAGCCCCCTGAGCCGATGACATCCTAATATGTGACTATGTAATTAAAATTTTGACATATGCAAAGAGTTGTAAAATAGATAAAAGAGTATGTATTGTAAATAGAAGTTTAAAGGCTCCGAGCAGATGGTTCGTTTGTGAAAGAGGTACGGGGAGCGCCAAGAAATGACAAACAGATGGCTTAGGTGTGAATGACAGGCAGGGAAATTTGGAAGAGTTGAGGATGCAATGGACAACTCTCTGGGTTTTTGCACACACTAAGTGAATCACGAGGCCTGAATAGAAGGTTAAACATTTTACGTTTTTCTATTTGCATTTATATAAATGTGTCAGTGGAAAACATCCAGCAATAAAGCCCGATAATAACAATCAAGACAAATCATGCTTCATAGGCTTTAGGGACACAAACTCTGTTCAAATTGCAGATATCTGCTGAGTGATAACACAGGCACGCCTCTCCCAAGTCATATGTGTGGGCTGAGTTGTCTTAATTCAGACAGAAATATTCAGAATTGTAGCAAAACCATATTGCCAATATTAACAGGTGCCTGAAAAATAGTTTTAGTAATGTACTAAACAAACTAATGTTTGACAGCTGCTACTCCTTGCTTGTCTACTAACTGTTGTGTTAGCAGACTGCTGAGTGAATTCAGTTCAAATTTAGGTGACTGCACACCAAAATCATGACTGAAAAGGGGTCTTATTTGGGCAGAAAGACCAGGTCAAATATTGCTTTTTTTTTTTGAAGCAATGGCAAGTCTTAAACCATGACCAGATTAAAATTACGATGCTGCTAAATCTATCCTTGACTCTAACATTCTGTTACGTTTTGACTCCCTCATATTTGTCAGGCAAGCTTGAAAAATCATCGCCAGCTACAAACCGGAATAATTTCCACACACAAATGGGCAAAAGATCGCTTTTAGTAATCAAAATCAAATTTCCTAAGAACTGTGAAAGTGCAGGGATTTTGAGAGCGCTCTTTGATCAGATTCCGTGTGAAAACCTGATCAATGTAGTAAAGGGGGGACTATTTATGAACCTTTTTTCACAAGTCAGTTACTTTTGTCAGCAGGTATTCATTCTGAGAGTGGTAACTGAAACCAGGAAAACCTTAGGCACAGCCAAATAAACGTCCTCATTTTATAGCAATGGCGAGTGCCCAGCTGAGAAAATATAAACTTATAGGCATCGCGAAATGATCCTCTATGTAGCTTTGAGAAAACTTGACTGAACATATTTTTCAAAGCTATGGGGAAAGATTTCAGTGATTACTCCAGAGGAAAAATAAAAATAAGACAGAGACCTCAAATCCTTGTGGAAATTGTACACTGCCCACCTTGCCTGGACTGAAAATCTCACCACAGCAAGTTAGCCCAGCAGATTGCATTGCTATGTGTATTGGTTTTGTGTGGCAAGGTCTTGGTAGTGGGGGGGCTACAGGGGTGGCTTCTGTGAGAAGCTGCTAGAAGTTTTCCCTGTGTCTGCTGCTGGCCAAGGCCAAGCCAATCAGCAGTAGTGGACGCGCCTCTGTGATAACA
>BOSO01003283.1:0-13492 GCA_018403395.1 Gorsachius goisagi
GAGGCGCTTCCACTACTGCTGATTGGCTTGGCCTTGGCCAGCAGCAGACACAGGGAAAACTTCTAGCAGCTTCTCACAGAAGCCACCCCTGTAGCCCCCCCACTACCAAGACCTTGCCACACAAAACCAATACACTTACAAAGTGAAGTAAGTTGTTTCTACATGAAAACAACAGCAGCAGCAACAAAACCCCCGTCTCATTGCTGTGCAGTTGTGTTGTTCAATTCCCTTTAAAAATCATGTTTCCTCTACATTTGATAAATTATTGCTTCCTTGCTTGAGTCAACCTTTAAAAAGAAAAACGTGGAACTACTAATTTACTAAAAACAAACATAACTTATCTTTTCTGCTTCTGTAAGCAGAGAAAAATCAGATGTCATGGATCTGATCTGAGGGCAGCTGGGGAGGCAGCAGTTTTAAGCATTTTGTCTGACTCTGGCCTCTAAAAAGACATTTTTGAAAGCTAGGCAAAATGTTTATGGCATGTTCACAGGCCCGGATGTCTATTCAAGTCTTAAGTCTTGCAGAATTGCTAAAAAAAGGAGGTTAAATTTGGCCTTTTTCATTTATACATTCTAAAGGGAAAATATGGGAAATTTAAGTGAGGTGGTTTAGTGACTGAACCGACCCTCTTGTTCAGTTTTTGCTCAGAGGATCTCAAGTTACGTGAAAGCTTTGGTGAGCCAAGATGACTTCTCAGCTCTCAAGTTCAGGTGCATTTCTCCCCACACCCCTTCATATATCAGCTCCCTTCCCCTGTGCCCTGATGTCCACACTGAAGGCTCTCAAACCCATGGTCTGGGGTGGAATAACTTAAAATTGCAGGAAACTTGGTATTTCCTCCCTGACGTTGAGGTGGCTTTGCTGCTATTACAGGGAACGTTGTGAACTAAAACTTGGATATACTGTGTCTTACAGCCTTCTCTCCTGGGTGTGTCTGGGTGACTTCTACTGCTGCTGGGAAACATTTTTTTAGAGTAAAGTGTTCTAATACTTCCATGAAAATCAGTGGTAGGTAAATTCAACAGCAGAAGGTAAATGTGTGCATGTTCTGCACGCATCAGTAAGCCCCCCACATTCACAGCTTAGAGTCTGGACAAATAAAACTGCAGTGCGTTACATTTCAGAATTTAAGGATCATTGTGGTTGTGACCATTCGGTTTCTTTTTGTGTTTGTTCAAAACAAACTGCACGTTCTTCTATAATTTGCTTTTTTCAAACATGGTCCATGCAACTCTCCAAATGATAATGCAGTAAGAGGACAAGTTTTAAGAGAAATTCCTTGGCTATCTTGGGCAAGCTTATTACCTTTTTGTTTTTAGAGCATTTGGAGGTTTCTAAATGAAGCTAAAATCTTTGGCAAATGCAATGATCCAAAGCAATCGTTTCCACAGACTTTTCATGAACTCTCAGTTTTTAACATATCTCAGCTTATGGAGACATTGCACGTTGTTACAAAGGTGACAGTGACAATGTGGCTTTTTCCAAAGCATCCTGTCACCCTTTTTATCAGTTTTAAGGACATATGGGCCTCCGAGTGGCTGCATATGTCTAAATGGGAATGTGCATCTCCACTGTGGCAGCTATAAGGATATATGATCGATTTTGTTCTCAGTTGCTTAAAAATACGTGTACACAAACAGAAGCTCACAGTGGTGAGCTAATTTCAACTTCTGTTATGATGCTGCTAGTACTTTTTCATAAAAAGCTTTTATTTAATTTCCAAAATCAAGAATTGTGATGCACTAGGCCCCTACTGGTGTTTACATACAATGGCACAGTCCCATGACTGCACCAGGAACCCCTGAAACCTGACAGTTGTTGACTTCCCATGGCCCTGATGTGTGTCCCACATTCTGGCATCAGAAAACAAAAGCCACCAATCTGTCATATGAACTCCTCCCCTGGTTCAGCCAGGCCCTCTGTCCCTCAGGGGTCTCTGGTGAGAGCCTCAAGTGGACCACTAGAATACCGGCAGTAAGATTTGTGGAAAAGGGATTTTTTTACTCTGGTCCCTGGTACCTTACTAATGCTCAGCCTTCTTCTGTACATGAATTTGCGATCTGAGAATGCGAGTAATGGAAAGCAATGATATAGCTGCTGGATAGGTCTGCTTTAATTTTAAAATGGATTGTAATGTTCTTGAAAGGGTCCTCTGGACAGCAGCAGAATTGATTGCTCATTAGTGTTTTCCCATGATAGGCATAGTTGAAAGATCTGTCCAAGAATGGATATTTCCCATCCTTATGGATGAAGTACTTGACATGCCGAGCAGCGACTCTGAAGTGGCGGTGCCATTTGTTCAGACATGCTTTCTGTGAATAAAGTCTGAATATCCTAGTCTAATATCCTATCAACCAACTCTATTCTTCAGCTTTTGGGAAGACACTCTCAATTGTCAAAGCAAATTACTTGGTACTTATGCCCTTCCTTATTCTTCACAGGTAAACAATTTGGTATGATACTGATTATCTCTCTAGAGAGCTTTTGTCATATAGCATTTTTCTCATCCTCCAAACCAACTGTCCTACCCTAATTTGTTTCTGTATTGTATTTCTGACCAGTACAGTTACAAAGCTTCTTACAAACTTATTCTACACAGCCCTGACTCCTCAGCAGTGCAAAGAATCCCAACATGTACAGAAGGGAAGGTATCTCAGAAGTTACTATAATAAACATCTAGAAAGATCATTATTGCAAAATGTAGTGGTGAAGCTGATGAAAAGAGGGACTCAGTTTAAAGATTTATCTGCAAACATATATTGATATTTTTAAATTCTTAACTGTGTGGCTTTCTTGAATTTTCTGAGTTTGTTTTATAGAAACTATGGGGAACCCAGGCTTTTCTGGTCAGGAAAAAAAATATTCTTAGGAAACTCTTCTGAGAAAGTTAGGACTTATTTGCACAAGAAAACCTAACAGTCTGGTCTACAAACTGTTATAGTGAAATGAACTCAAAGTCCTGCACATTTTTATTTAGACTCAGCTCAGAAGAGAAGTGGAATGAGTTAATCTACTTCTGCAAGAAAACAAGTAGGTTGAGCTGCTTTAATCACACAAATTCAAGTCACAAATTTCTTTGTACCAAAATACCATTTTATGTAAGGCATTAAGTTTTTTTTCTTTCCTTTGCAGTTGCACAAGAAAAATATATGTTACTGAATCTTCACATATACAAAATACTCATGTTAAGAGGGCTTCCACACAGAAGGTATGTGATGGTATATGACCTGACTTATATGTCACTTCAGTATTTACAATTCCAGATCTATCTACAGATGTAATATTTCCAATAAAGTGTTTAACAGAAATTTTTAGTAATAAACTTATCTGAGCAACCACTTTCAACATTGAAGAGAAAGGTAGATTAAATCTACAAAATTATGGGGGTTTTAATTGTACAGATTACTTTTGCAAGTGAACACATGTATCTCTGAATATATGGTTTTAGATAAGGAAAACCTACACCAAAGGAAAGAAAAGCTATAGCCTACCTAAATAACTTGAGAGAAGCTGACATGTGAATAACTTTTGCCATACCTTGGTCCTGGCTAGGAAGCATAAAGAAATGACAGGACAGAGATGTGACAGCTCCTGGACACCCATGAAATGAAGAGACATGATTGTTGTTGTAAGAGCTCATACTCTTAAGTATTGGACCTTAGAAAGGACTTGAATAAGCTAAATAAAACTCCAGACATTCGAGACAAACTTTGAATAAAAATATTTGTATGATTTAACAGTTATCATGGGCTCACTTGATCTATCATAATTGGTGCTGTGTTTACAGCAACATGTTCTTTCCTAATATAAATCACCATACTTATAGTTTATATACAGAGGATCTACCGCACACCGTGTGCAACCTTATAAAAGTCACATTCCTTAGACCTTTTCTAATTTTTGCCAAGTACTTTGGTTTCTCTATTTCTAGTAATGTTAGTCAGATTATTTCTTCTCTCCTAGCTAGGAACCGTGACGTTACAGTGAATTATGCTGTCAGTAAAACCATAAATTATTGTAGAAAGATACAACCTCACTTTTGCTAGTTATCAGCCAAGAGATGCCCTTTCAACTATTTGTTTCTTTAATGCTTTTATATACATTATTGTCAGGCTGACTGACAGTTACAAAGATAAAACAACAAAGAGAAGATAAATAACAAGAAACAGAAAACAATGGAAATGGTACAAACACTACTGGGAGCTCCAATGGACCACAGACTAACCATGAGGATGATGAATATGATAACCTGAATATGAATGAGCTCCAAATAATTCTTCCTTGTTGTTCACACTTCCATTTATCAATGTGATTTGGGTAATTTGCATAACTGGAAGGTAATTTCCCGTTAAAAAATGTAAGAAAATGCTTTGATTGCAGTGTGTGTATCTCCATGCACATGCTAGTCTGGAGAAGTCAGAAATATGATAAATGAAGTAACATTTTGAAGTCTGTGTACAGATAACAAATAAAATAATGGCGAGAAAGCAAGTAAGAGTGCTCCTTTTCAGAAGTCATCCTTTTTAAGAATTCTTGATGCAGGTAACTCCAAGAGTCCCAATTAATAAAATACTGAAGACACAATGATGTCACACTTCTTATACTATATTAATCCATCTTTTGAATAAGTTATACAACCACAGCCTTGACCAGGTAGGATTATTAAATATTCCATGACCAATTTAGTAAACGATATTTTTTTATTATAAAAGATGGTTGGAGCCAGCTTTTGCACCAAGAGCTCAAAGGCCCTGAAAAAGACACCCTTCCCAGTTTACTAAAGAAGAAAAGACCCAGATACAGTCTGACTTACATCAGATGAAGTTTTACAGTGGGTAGAGAAGACTACAGTGTCCTGGAAGCCTCTTTCATTTTCATTAGATTTACCCTCTCTTTTAACTCCTGAGCTTTGGCATTATTAAGCTTGAGTCCCTTATAGATCTATCTCAATTTATCTTCCATGAAGAGTCAACTTCTTTGTGCAAGTCTGATGAAAAGAGGAAACAGAAACATAATGTTTCAGAATGGGCAAAGTAAATTTGTATTTGTAACAGCTGAAGCTGCCTGGCACACAGTTCCAGGTTTTTTTCAGAGGTTCTGTTCACTGGCCATAAATTTTCACAACTATCAGTCATTGAAATCTCAGCGCAGTTTAATTTCACAAATGTAAACACCACCTCTGGTCCTGATCAGACTCAGTGATGGGCTGTTAACACCTTTTCCACAGTTTGAAATCCGTATCAGTTCATCACCTATAAATCTTCATTTTTTTAGGAATCCCATTGCTGAAAGAAGTTGCCTATACTGGGGCCAGTAGCTCCCAGATACCTCACCAAACACTAACAAGAAACATATCAGTTCATATTAGTGATTGTCTTTGTTGACCGTTTATTCAAGGATACCTCAGACCGACAGCACAGGACTGAAACTAATTTCACTACTCTGATACAGAGGCCAAGTAATTTGGCAGGATTAATACTAAAGGCTCAAGGAAATTTAAACTGAGGCTGCCATGAAGGTTCTTCTACCGTAGATAAATAGTGGCTATTAGTGTCCAACTAAGTGAGTGCCTGCTTGGGTGTTAAAAAACACTGAGACCAAATTCTATAGCTAGAGATGCAATCCACAGGCTAGTGATCCAACAGATGAGCAAATCACTATACTGAAATAAACAGATTCTGTCCTAGGAGTTTGAAATGAAATCTGAGTTCACTGAAATACAAGTTAATACTGTAATTGAAATAAAAGGATCTAAAGTATTAAGTATTATATCTTGATTTCACTTGTGATTGAATCTTCCAGTATAAAAAGCTCACAACTCTTTCCCCCACTCTAATTTTGCTACTGACCTGTTATGTCAATGTGGATAAACCATTTTTTGCTGCAAAAAATGAGCACATTTTTCCTTTTAATGTACAGCTCTGGTTTTCCACTCTGTCGGTCCTTCTACTTTTCTGTATTCCTTATTTTCTCCATGGTAAGAATGATACTTATTTGGAAATAGCCATATGAAAAGTGAATATAATAAAATCACTTCCCAGGAGCAAAGGGAAGTGAACTGCTGAAAACATCGTGTAACTGACATTGTTATGGTTTTCTTCTGTCATAGCTGTTTCAGTCAAGAATAAAACCTCTTCTTATTCTAATCAGCAGAAGGAAAAAAGATGAAACTATTTTGTCACAAATTAATCTGAAAGTCACTGGAAGTTTCCTATTATAACTTTAAAGAGTATGTATTACTACCCTTCCAGAAGTTAAGTATCTCAGCCTTGCTGAGATCTGAAGACTAAGTTGTCTAACAAAGACTTATCTGCATTACAATAACCATTAACTACATTCCTGCTTTCATATAATAGTTTAGAAATACTTGATAGTAATATGGAATAATTTCTAAAAATGAAGAGTTGCCCTAAAGTAACCGTAAAATTAATACGAACTGAGGTTTACCCTCTTGCACATAAGAGATCTTCAGGTATGGAGAACTTCTCAAGTCAGGAAGATTGAGAGTAAAGTTGAGATATATGTTGACTGAAGGACAAGCTTCTAAGTAATAGAATATGATCTCATTATTATGGAGTAGTGCCTTTCACTGAAGTATTTCTGTTTTTATTATTATATTAGTATTTCTATCACATATTTCTGTTTTTAGGAAAGTACTCAGAATTAAAGGTAAGCTAAATTTTTGGAAACATGGTCAGCTATGTGACATAACATACCTACTAGAGGTGTGTCGGTAAGTCATAACTACAGCTCTACATAAAGTCGCACCTCCTCTGACTTGCCTGGTCTGCTGGTTAATAAACAAAGCAAAATCTGTAGCAAAAATATGATTCATGGTGTTTTGCAGTTGCAAAGCCATTGTACAGCTTTGGGCTTCGGACCTAGTTGTCTTGTCAAGTGATGTACTCCCTCTTTAATGAAAGGCTGGGCAACAGGGTTTGTGAAGGGTTAAAAATTCACACCAACTCCTCTCTTCCCAGAGACAACTAGTGGTTTCACTAAGTTGCAACCTCTTCACAAAGGAAGAATCTGGAATACAGACCCTGCTTTTGTCAGGATTAAGATATGTACTGATGACTGCAGCCTGTAAGTCTACCAGGGCAACGAGTGTAAGCCTGCAAAAAGTGATGCTCCCTGCAACCCATTCTGTAGTTTGGTTACCAGAAAGCAGGTTTAAAAATCTGCTTATCAATGTTATCATGTTGTACAGTAATCATCTGACGTGTATAATTAACATAATTTCTTGTTATTAAGTAAACCTTTCCATGATTTAGCTTTTAGATATTTACATTTCCATACAAGATTCAACAGCATTTCATTTTTTTGGAGGAGAGGTAAATTTCCAGTATTTACTGTTTCTGCTGAAGTTTGAAAACCATAAGCACTGCTTCTCATCACACCTCGGCACTACCCTTTTTAGGCTTGAAGCAGGGAGTCTGAAGAATAAGGTAAGTTATGAGTGAGAAAGGAGGAGAAAAGAGAATGAATTTTATCAGACTGCCTCAGGCCTTAGGAAAGATTAGTTGGGCTTCATTGTGAGGACAAGCTAAGGTCCTTATTTTATTTCCTGTAAAGCTATGCTCCTGACTATTTTATTTACCTGATTTTTCACATAAGAAAATTACTCAAGCACTCCGCACCTCACAGCCACAAAGGAGTTCCCCGGAATCAACCCAGGCTGTTGACTTCATCAAATATACAAACAACGGAGTCACGATAAATATACAGGATTGCTGCCCACACATTGATGCAGCATTATTACATGCAGTGCAATGAGGTATCACATTGCACATATACAAATCATTTTTCTGCTTTTTGCTCTTTTGAAATCTCTTACTCAATTGCTCCCTTCTCCTGGGAAGTACAGGGTTTTGAAAATGTATCCAACATACTTTGAGGCCATCCAAAGAAGGTAAACAATTATTTTGATATTTCACTTCATTTTTTTGTAAACGAAATGCTATGCTACAACTCACAAGAGCATGCTGAGTACACACTGGAGAGCAAAAAGGAAATGTTGCCCTGTTTATTCTTAAAAAATTATTGAATATGATATTTCATTTACGTTGCCTTACATTTTTCTCTTTGAAAGACAGTCTAGCTAGCCATGCTGTAGTACACATTCAAATAGCCACTTTTGCTTCATTTTTATTGTACAGACCTGCTGACACCAAATCATTTGCAAGCCTATTGGGCTTAAGCTTGGCAGTCTAAGACATGGTTAACATTGCTGAGAAGAAACAAAATTCTAGAAGAATGCATTTAATAAAGCATATTTCTCTATAGAGCTGAAGCAAAACAAAATTCCTAATGTTTTCCTAGGGAGGGCTGTAAACCTGATAGTGCTGCTATTCTATTGCTCGTACAAATTAAAATTTCATGTCAATAATTCACATTTCATTAGCAATATTAACAGAACCTGAAACACTTCTCAAAAATAAAGGTTCATAGTGTTGGTCACTATACTGACATACATGGAATAAAAAGAAGTCCTGATTTCAAAGATCATTAAATAGCAACTTAAATTTATTGAATGCTGTATTAATATCTGTTTCAGCTAAAGCCTGGCTTAAATTTGCTAGTAAGAAAAATTCTGATTTGAATTGTGCTGGCTAACACCAAGAATGATAAATCCATCAGTCATGCTAGCTAGATTAGCAATATAGTAATGGACTGCTACATTCCACCACAAATTCTCCTTTGTTACATTGGGTTGCAAATACTTTATGTTGTTTGGGTTGTTTTGGGATGAATTTAGTATCTTACTGGCTCTAATTCAGCAAAATACATAAAGTTGTACAAAATTTAAGTAGATGAATAATTCTCCTCAGCTTCACTATGATTTCTAATGTGCTGAAAATTAAGCACATACTTAAATCTTTACTTGTTTGGGAGTCACTCGCTCGACAACTAGCTTGTTAGTGTGCTTACTACAATGCACAGTACAGTTTTAAAATGGACAATATATTCAAAGTTGGTCAATTTTATTTTATGAGAGAAATCAATCAGCTAAAGTAAAAGAAAATGAATGCTTGGAAATTATTTTGAAGAGGAAGCTTCATCACGTTTTTCTCACTTCACAGATCTTCTTTATCTTCATATTATTACAATCTTAAAGGCTGTTCTGCAATTACCATTGCTAACAGGGCAAAGCTGTCCCTATCGCACAGCACTCTCCATTTTGTTCTGGATTTGTATAGTTTACAGTTTCCATTTTTTTCCTTGTATTTAGTGTGGAGGGCCTCACACACCATACACATTAACATTTCTAAATATCTTGCTCAGGGTTTGCTGAGTTGTAGCTGGCCAAAATAGATTACCCGTGCATGCCTGCAGCTTCCTAGAATGATCTCCTCAGGCTCAAATACTTCCTCCCCTTTCACTTGTTTCCCCTGCTTGTTCATAGCACTGTATTATGCTGAGAAAAGTATGCTGATGATTTTAGCTATCTAAGCTATAGCTGGGTGTGACAGATATGGGGAGGACTACAAATATTTTAATGAAACAAGTGCCACTTGTGGAAACCTTTGGGGTTTTCTGTGCAAACTGTCACTAGACATTTCAGGACACGTTAGTAAAGAAAAGGAAAAAGGGATGTGCCATGGTTCTGCCACTTTCTAATGGTTCCTCACTGATATAGGATCCAATTAATGATCAACTACAAATTATACTAATTACAACTGTCTGGAAGTAAGTGGTGCCAAGGTCATGGTCCAGCTTTCAAAAATGAGGAAGACGGCCATCTCTGGTGAGTCTATGTGAAATAATCCGATCTGATCTCTGCAATTTCAGAAAATGATAATAAGTTCATATATATCCTAAGACCAACAAAATCCATTAATAGGTTAAGTTTTGAATCTAATATTACCAGCTACAGTACAGGAAACTGAAAAAGGGAATTTTATTATTGTTTACAGATGTTCTGGGAAAAGATATGGTGAATAAAGAAAAGACCAGTGTTATTTAGAATTGCCTAAAGGGTTGTGACTAGGAAACATGGGCTTGAAAGAAAAAGGAAAATTAAAGAAGGCTATTAAGAAAGTTCACTGACAGCCCGATCCATTGTTTTATAAATATGTTACTACAGGAAACTTTTCAGATATGTAAAGGAGGACAGAAAAAAAGGATTTGGATTCTAATGTAAGATGCAGCGGCATGTTGGCAGAAGGAGAGTGAGTAAGATCAATAGCCTTCAGTTTCTGCGATTCGAAACGAGCTAGTTTGCCTTTTCTCATGCACTCAAACACTCTGAAACGAAGTGAGAGATACCATGGGGAGTTCGGACTCTTTAGTGCAAATTTCACAGGGTTCTGCATATATTAAAATATTCCACTAGTCACCTAGATAACTACAAAATAGGCATTATATGATATGCTGTACATAAAGTATTGACTCTCTTCAGACAAAGCCTGGGTTTCTGAAGGTTTTAATCAATGACAGCTGTTATGTATATAACTGTGTTTCTTTGTCTCTTTCTCTTTTAGGAATGCTGATCTGACAAAACTCCTTAAATGCAGACCAAACTATGTGCTAATAATTCTCCATTAAAAGTGTGGTTTCCAATTATTCCAGCTAGATTTCTTTACAAGGTTGGGTATCTCTTGTCTGGCAGCAAGCCTACAGCCATGTTAGTTCACCTAAGGCTGCAAGCCTGTTAGAACTCCTCTGTTAAAAGAGGTCAAGCCAGGTCATTACTTAAATAAGAGGACAAAAGAGATTTGAGTCACTGTTCTACTAACAGTGTCATCCTTTGGATGATGCAAAAAATGAGCTCCTTTTGTCTTTTGTCACTGACAATCCCATAGCAGTTGTGAAATGGTGGTCTAATACCCTCTGTGTCCTGGCCAGATTCCAGTGAAGATGATTACCTCTTCACTACCTAAAAATCCTTGGGATTTCAATTTGATATGGTCTCGCTCACTTCCTTTCAGCCCTTTTCAGTGTGGGTAAAACCACCCCTGCATACAAAGTTAGAGAGATCTGTGAAAGTGGAAGAATATTCTATTATTAGGTCATTTCATCTTAATTTGTTAGATTTTTTTCACATGGCACGGTACAGTTGAAAAGCTGCTGAAGCAAACTGGGCCTGCAGTATAACTCTGAGAGGAAGATGAAAATTCTAAATAAGCTTATACATCCAGCTATTGAATTGGAAAATGCTAGGATTACACCTTCTCATATTTCAGGAAAATATCTGCTCTGCTTTTCAGGTTCTTATTCCATCATCTTCTAAAAACACATACCATACAAGTACCATACAAGCTTTACTCCAGCTTTTTTTTTCTTTTCTCCCCTCTTTTCTTGCAGACATTTTTTGAACCTGATTATGGAACCTTGGTTATGTTGAATAGTCCTTTCCTTTCCTTTTCTTCTACTTCTCTGAGAAAATAGGCAGACAGGATGGAAGTTTCCTTGTTTAAAGACTTCCAAGCGAGCACACAGAATTCTCTTGCTAACAACCAGTATTTAAAACCTATTTTAGAGAGTGTACCAAGGGCAAAAAAAAATAGAGGAAGGGAGCATGCCCCAAATATTGCTCTGTCAATGATTTCTTGCTGTCTAGGTTGTAGCAAGACACAATATAAAGCAAACCTGAGGCTATTGCAAATTATATCAATGGCCGGGTTTTAGATGTTTTAGGATCAATGAAAAATAAAGATTAATTCAGGTTGCCCTCAAGGACAACAGAGACTCTGACTTGAGTATTACACCAGAAAGCAAGGTACAGCTTTCTGCTGATTGTCTGGCACTGAAGTTTTGTTTAGTTTTCTCTTTCTTCCACAAACCTCTTGGACAACTTTCGGCACATCACACTCTTGCCTCGCTTTTCCCCTGTTTGCAAGCTGGGGGAAGCAGTGTATCTCTACTGCCTCTCCTTCAATACCTGTCTCTTCCATGTTGTCAGTTTAGAATGCAAAACTTTCGTGTAAGTAAACTCAGACTTCCTCAATCTGATCTTGCCCCACTTAGCAGTAGTTTAACAAGGAAAGTGATATATGGGTCATTACTGCTTGACACTACCTTGAATTTTGGCAGTTCTTTATCTTGACTATTTCCCTACTCCTAAGTGTCTTTATTTAGTATTAGTCATGCTGTTACTTCATAGAGTCCTTCAATGTCCTTCTTGTAGTGATGGACACAATCACTTCCCTGGTCCTGCTGGTCATGCTATTTCTGATACAAGCCGGGATGCTGTTGGCCCTCTTGGCCACCTGGACACGCTGCTGACTCATATTCAGTTGGCTGTTGACCAGTACCCCCAGATTCCTCTCTGTCAGGCAGCTTTCCAGGCACTCTTCCCCAAACCTGTAGCACTGCCTGGGGTTGTTGTGACCCAAATGCAGGACCCAGCACTTGGCCTTGTTGAACTTTATACAATTGGCTGGAGCCCATTGATCCAGCCTGTCCAGGTCCCTCTGTAGAGTCTTCCTACACTCCAGCAGATCAACGCTTCCACCCAGCTTAGTGTCATCTACAAACCTGCTGAGGGTACACTGAATCTCCTCGTCCAGGTTGTTGATAAAGATGTTGAATAGAACTGGTCCCAACACTGAGCCCTGGGGAACACCACCTGTAACCGGCCACCAACTGGATTTAACTCCGTTCTCCACCACCCTTTGAGTCGGCCATCCAGACAGTTTTTTACCCAGTAAAGAGTATGCCTGTCCAAGCCTTGAGCAGCCAGTTTCTTCAGGAGAATGCCGTGGGAAACAGTGTCAAAGGTTTTACTAAAGTCCAGGTACACCACATCTACAACCTTTCCCTCATCCACTAAGCAGGTCACCTTGTCACAGAAGGAAATCAGGTTGGTCAAGCAGGATCTGCCTTTAATAAACCCATGCTGAGTGGGCCTGATCACCTGCTTGTCCTTTACATACCACACAATGGTACTCAAGATGATCTGCTCCATAACCTTCCCTGTCACCGAGGTCAGACTGACAGGTCTGCAGTTCCCCAAATCCTCCTTCTGGACCTTCTTGCGGATAGGCATCACATTGGCCAACCTCCAGTCAATGTGGAACTTCCCCAGTCATCCAGGACTGCTGAAAGATGATGGAAAGGGGCCTGGCAAGCTTCTGTGCCAGTTCCCTCTGTACCCTTGGGTGGACTCCATCTGGCCCCATGGACCTGTGTATGTCTAATTGGCCGAGCAGGTCACTACCATTTCCTCTTGGATTATGGGAGCTTTATTCTGCTCCCCAGCCCTGCCTTCTGGCTCAGGGGGCTGGGTTCCCAAAGAACAGCTGACCTTAATATTAAAGACGGAGACAAAAAAGGCATTAAGTATCTCAGCCTTATGCTCATCCTTCATCACTATGGTTCTCCCTGCATCCAGTAAAGGATGGAGATTCTCCTTAGCTCTCCTTTTGTTGTTAATATATTTATAGAAATATTTTTATTCCCTTTCACAGAATTGGCCAATTTAAGTTCTAGTTGGGCTTTAGCCCCTCTAATTTTCTCTCTGCATGACCTTGCAACATCCTTGTAG
>BOSO01003284.1:0-16628 GCA_018403395.1 Gorsachius goisagi
AACCTGATCTAGTTAGCGGTGTCTCTGCTCACTGCAGGGAGGTTGGACTAGATGACCTCTAAGGGTCCCTTCCAACCCAAAACATTCTATGATTCTATGATTCTACCTTGTTGCAATTTTATCCAAGCTAGAAGCCTTTGGACATTTTTACAGTGTTAGTTTGAAAGTATGTAAAATAAAATAACAAAAATTACTTCTCACGTAGAAAAATTTAGGTCTAAGAAATTAGTTTGAGTTTTGCATAAAATCAAAACAGTTTTGATCAAAACCCAGTTATATGATTTTATTTTTGAAACTTTTGTCTTCTGAAGGAAGTTTCAAATTTTCCCTCAAAGTGCTGAACATGGCAAGAATTATTAGTTTTGGAATTTGTGTGGTGCTCTGTTATAATCAAAGGTAAATCTGCAGTACAAATGGTGTGTTCCAGAGGCTGACTGGTTTTATAAAGATGATACTTGTAGGCATATAAGTAAAATCTAAATTTCAGTTTCTGAATTTGTATGATAAAGTAGTCCCTTGAACAGACTCTGAGAGATGAGCTAATTCAGTAAAGAACAAATCTGACTTGCAAGACTGCACCCCATTTTATATTTATTTATTTATTTTTAAATATCATGAGTTATTTGTGTCTGAAAATGCTTTAAAACTAGCATGCTTAACCAAGCCTTATCCATTTCTTATCAGAGTTGAACACCGTTGCTAGCTCCTTTTCACTTTTTCCATTTACTCCATTTTTTTCTCATCATTGAATTTAGATACAGAGAGTAACAAGTAACCAGAAGGCAAAACTTGGGTACTGTAATTCATAAATAGCTGTATCATTAGTCTCATTCTCCTTCCCTCCCCAGAAGTGCTTTTTAAGAAAGTGTGACTGTGGCTGGTGCTGCTAATTAGCAGTATGTTATTACAATTTCCAAAATACGTGTTGTAATAGTTGTAATTCAGGTTACAGGGCATATCCAATACTGCATGAATCATGAAGTAATTCCCATGAATAATTTCTAATAGGATGAATAATTCCTAACAGCAGAGTTCACATTAAGTGCACATATGTACCTTGATTTCACCTAGGCAAGAGTATCATGTTTGCTAAGATGACTAAGAAATGCTCTCATGAGCGTGTCCCACTAGATTAGTCAGACAGAATTTGCCCTTGAGGAATCCATGTTGGTGGTCAATATATTACACTGCATCTGGAGTTACCTGTATTTAGAATTTCCCCAAAAAAGGTCTCCTTTCTTGCTTGACAACTCTGCTCAGAAGTATGCAAGGAAATCATGAGGTATCTGCACAAACTGCATAGCTGTACAGTGCATGGTAAACTGGAGGCATCCAGGATGCATTGAACATATTATTCATAAGTAAAATAGCATGTGAAGTGCTGCAAAGCAGAAAGCCTATATATAGTATAGTATATTGTTATGGCTCATGATTTATCACAGAAAGTAAGGTGTTTCCCGGATACACTTGATTTATTCAGCGTGCACAGAAGATATGTTTATGCACAAGGTATTAACTGAGTGTCAGGTTTACTATTTATGTTAGGTAAATCTTAGGTGAAAATATGACAACTTTATTCAGATCTGAAAAAAGTTAGTAACTTGTTAATATCTATGAAATAATCATATGCAGCAATGATAAGCTGTATATTAATAGAAAATCTTTTGAATGAAAAATGTAGTGTTCAATCTGAGGCCATAAGGTGATTTTTTTTTTAATTAAATCGGCATTTAAGAATTTGATCATGAACAAGAAGGCCAGATGTCCTTTGACATGCTAAAACATTATGCTAGATAAGGCATCATAACTATCCTGATCTTATTTTCTTTCTCTATTCTTTTAATTCATATCATTACAGTAACATAGGCACAAAAAGAGATTCAACTTACCCACATTCCACTTTGAAAACTATACTGACTATTTGGTCTTGCAAAGTACAAAGTAGTCTGGTTTCTGTTCCCCAAGGCCCTCTAACATCTGAGTGTGAGTACAGTACATAATAAACTGCTTCTAAACAGCATTATTTGCATGTTTAAAAAGAAAGATAGGTTTAAGTGCTTTGTTGAACGTGAGCTTTGCACTCATCATCTTGTTGGTAAAATGTAATCTAAGGCTACTAAAGCTGGGCTACAGTTGAGTGTGGTTTGTAGAGGATGATGGGTTGTGTTCTGCTGCAGTCCAATGACTAGCCTCCTTTCGTACCTCTGACTAATTCCAGAAACAAAGCAAAAGTTGTTGTGCAGAGAGAGGGGCAAAAATTCAAAGCTGCAACTACGTTTTTAAAGAATATCTTGTCTTACTAATCATAGAGTCATAGAATACCAGGTTGGAAAGGACCTCAAGGATTATCTAGTCCAACCTTTCTTGGAAAAAGCATAGTCTAGAAAAGATAGCCTAGCACCCTGTCCAGCTAAATCTTAACAGTATCTAATGTTAGGGAAACCTCCACTTCACTGGGGAGATTTTTCCAATGGATGATTGTTCACATTGTGAAAAATTTTCCTCTTGCGTCCAATGGGAATGTCCCCAGGAGTAACTTGTACCCATTACCCCTTATCTTTTCCATGTGACTGCTTGTAAAAAGGGAGTCTCCATGTTCTTTGTAGCCACCCTGGAACATGGTGGTAAGGTCTCCCCTAAGCCTTCTTTTCTCAAGGCTGAACAAACCCAGTTTTGTCAGCCTTTCTTCATATGGCAGGCTTCCCAGTCCTTTGATCATCTTTGTAGCCTTCTCTGGACCCTTTCCAGCCTGTCCACAATTTTTTTTCATAGCAGGGACCAAAACTGAACACAGTATTCTAGGTGTGGCCTGACAAGAGCTGAGTAAAGTGGGATAATGACTTTATCTCTGCTGGTGATGCCCTTGTTGATGCAACCCAGCATCCCATTGCTGCCTTTGTCACTGTTCACTCATATTGAGCTTGTTGTCCAGACAAAGGGACCCCCAGGACCATTTCCACAGACCTGCTTCCCAGCCAGGTAGATTCCACTCTGTGCTGCACTCCTGGATTATATTTTCTCAGATGAAAGACCTTACACTTGTCTTTGTTGAACCTGATACTTCTTAGCCCACTCTTCCAGCTTATCTGGATCTTCCTACAGGCTCTTTTCTGAAGTGTCCACTTCCCCACTCAGTTTAGTATCATCAGCAAGCTTTATCAGGGTACACTTGATCCCATCATTCAGATCTCTTATGAAGATATTAAATAGCATTGGGCCCAATATCGATCCCTGGGGGACCCTATTTGTGACAGCTCCTTTGAAAAGGAGCTATTTACCACCACCCTCCGGGTGTGGCCTCTCAGCCAGTTCCCCACCCACCACACAGACCACTTGCCTAGACCATTTGCTAAAACTCTGAACAAATTGTTCTAGTATGCAACTCATTGCAAATCTACTTGAAACACAGAATGCCTTAGGAAAATATTAACCCTTATTATTAGAGGCATTATAATAACACATCAATTGAAAACCGGTCTATATTGTAACACTTTTATATTATTGCTCAAATTACAAGTTCAATAGAAAGATAGCTACTCCCTCCTAACACATTCTTCAAGCACTCTTTTCCTTATCTACTTATCAGTGAGATGATCAAGGAAACATTAGTGTATGTTTTAGTGTAGTGATCACTCTGTGTTCTTTTAGTATTTTAAGGTATGATGCTGGTATGTCATTCCACACAAAATCTTATAGATTATTAATTTCAAGCAGTATGTAAAACTTTTTTCATTTGGTTTCTCTAGATAAATTTATTTATTTTTTAAATGGTTATAGTATTTGTTTATAAAATATAACCTTTTTAGAAATAGCGCATTAATAGCCATGCTTTTTTCTTAAATTAAGGAACAAAGGACAGCCTAAAAAAAAACATCTCTTATTCATAATTTTTCCTTTTGCAGAGCTGATTGATTGACTGGCTTCATTCATTAACCGGAAAACTCATTTACATATGAACAGTACATTCTTTTCTTAGGAAATTATAGTCATTATTATAGAATTCCTCATTAGCTACATTGATTTTTTTGACAATAACTAATCATGAGTCAACTAAAATATAGAAAAATAATACCTTAATGTATTATAGCATGTATTAATTTCACCCATCTCTCCTGACTGCTAATGCTCTTTCAGATGCAAACCCTTAGACATTTGAGGTAGTTAAAACTAAGTTCTCTGTGTAGATTGTTTAAAAATACTGTAAGTTTTAAAAGGCTTCTGGTTTACATTGGTGGTTCCCTTTCCTATATCACTTTGAGCTGTCATCTGGCTAAAGGAGGCAGAGGCAAAAGGTAAAGACCCCTAAATTTTCTGCTCTTGGGAATACATAAGGTGCTGCTTTTTCCTGTTTGTCAGACAAAAGGCCATATTAGTCTAGTGAACAGTGCTGCTGGTCACTGGGAAAAGTGCTCTAAAACCTATTTTTAGGCTTAACAGTTTTGGACCTTATGAACAAGTTATGATTTTTTATGTTGTTGATAATAACTTTTCAGTCAAAGAATGCAGAAAGACAATTTTTAACTTTAACTGGTTTTAGACATTTCTAAAGCTGCCTTCCATACATATTTTTAAAGATAACTTTAAATAAATACATTTAGGTCTTTCTTCCAAATGAAGGAGCAAACAGAACTTCTTCAGAATGCTTGCAGAAACTAGGAGCTCTTAATTTTTATGCCAGACTGTTTTCTGAGGCAAAAGACAGGGACCATTAAAGTAGTTTCATGTCTGCCAAGGTATTTCTAATGCAAGTAAAAAGAAAAAAAGACTATCATAAAAAAAGAAGTGCCTGTCAAAGCTTCATGAGAATATTTGACAGGCAATTTAGCTGTCTAGCAGTAGAGTATTTATTGCAGGCAGATAGGACATGTGTCTTTAAAATCTTTGGATTCCTGTTGTGTGAATTTAGACACTGTAATTAAATGTAACTGTGTTATTGTATTGTAATACAATTGTATGGAATGACATATAGAGGTAACTTAAAAACTTCCTCTATATACTATTCTAAAATATTTCAGTATTCCTGCAATGAAGTTAGCTTAAATCAGTAGTTTTAACATACGTAAATTAGTAATATTTAACATGAACTGAACTAAGTTTACACATCTAATATCATAGGGTTGTTTGATTTTTTGTTAGATGTTTTTATTGAACTTTTTTCATAAAGCTGGAAAATTATTTTCAGCTTTATAGCTCTGTATCTTCCATGTTCTGGTCAAGAGCCATCATGAAAGGCTATTGTTACTTTATTCTTGACCCAGCTCTGAAACAACTAAGAATTATTTTCTTGCAATTTTGTAATTCTTGACTGTTAGACATCCGTGTTTTGGAGTCAGGGAAAGTTTCATTACTAAAATATCGGAACTATCAGAGAAGTAAAAAATTAAGCCATTGATTTATTACTAGTTAACCAAAACTGATGTTTAAACAATCTAAACTAAGAATACCTGCATATGCTCAGAATATTTTATACACCTCCTAAAATGATGTTCATGTACAATGACAAAAAAGTGACTGGTTTTTTTGGATTGCCATGTTATTTCTACTGTATGTCCCTTTTAAAGATGATTTTTTTATCCCCTAAAGAAAATTTTAAAGGTGTGCGTCACTCTTGGGTTCTAAGGCTGGCTGTAGTGAGTTGCTCAAGAAGTTATTTTGGCTTCCTGCTCATTAGGAAATAAACTAATAACTTCCTTCAAACGTTCTTGAGAACATGCCTAAAATTCCTACTCTCCTGGATTACGATCCTCCTCAGTTCTGGATTGGTTGGTGAAACCAGAATTCTGGTTGAAATCAGCACAGAAGAGAGCGGCGTTGGGAAGTTGAGACTGTCTTTATTACACAGAATAGAGACATGGAAAATCTTCTATTGTTGGACAAGGAATTAGGATTCCAGGTAGCTACTGGAATGAAAAAATGCAACGTGACTCTGGAAGCTACTAGTGCAAAGCATAGCTATTTTCAGGACCTTACCGTAAGCTATGCGTATATTTACTACCGCGTGCATTTATAAAGGTCAGTCTGAGGCTACCTTTAAGAAGACAAATACCTAGGACATGGCTGTTAGATAGGGTTAAATTAATCAATTCAACTTTTAGCCAATCTTGCATTTGCTTCCTAGATGTATATATTTTTTTCAGTGTAACAGCATTAGTTTGACTATCTACAGGCAAAAAAAAAGGAGAAAAATAAAAGCCTGATTTTCCCCATTATATTTTATAGCTTGTGTATGGTGAAAAATGTTCCATCTGTAAAGCAGAGGGAAATACAGTAGTGTTAACGAAGCAAACACTGAAACAAATTATGTTTCTGTAAAATCTATAAACACCATATACCACAGCTCACAATTAATAGTTGGTTACAGTTTATTGTATTAACCATTAAATACATCACAACTTCATATTGTATTACAAATGTGTTTCATGTAATTTAATTTGTGGCTGATGCAATGTCGTACATTTTATAAACAAAGCAGGGATACACAATTGTGCGATGTAAAAGTTCTTTAAAATATAGATCATGACAGGGTCAAAAGTATGTTTAATTCTCTTCGTTCTGGAATTAATTTTTCATCCAAGATGGGTAATTCAAAAATAATTAAATCCCTTTTAGATTGCCTGCAGGCAACTTTATTATTTAACTTTATTATTTTTGTAACTACATGGATTCTAAGCCAGCATGATAGATCTGTAATTGTTTTCATTTCTTTATCTGCCACATTTAGTTTTTCCCCTCCCCTCTCTCTACAGCAGGCATTGTCTTCATTTTGTTTTTTGCTCCGAGCATGCTGTTCATACACAACGAACAATAAATACAGTCATCACCCACATTCTATAATCCTTAGGGCTTGATGTAAAACCTGCCAGAGCTGAGAGGTATTGTTCACGTGTAGTATGATAGAGTTCCACAGTCAGAGTTAGGATGCTGTGATTCTTACCATGGTCCTAGGATTGACATGGTGCATGAATCTGTGCAGATCTCTTTGCCTTTCTGTATTGCAGATAGGCAATATGTAGAACACGTACAATTTTGCTTATTCAGATGGCAAGCTCTCCAAGGCAGGCGCTGTCATTCGGACTAAGTTTGTCATGTTTAGAGTTCAGCTGCAAGAGAGGTGTTTGGTGACTATGTGTCTAGCAGGATGTTATCAGGACATAGTGGAGAAATATCTTGTGTTCAGTGACTATTCCTGAGTCTACTGGACCTTGTGATGGCAAAACCTTATGCAGTTAGCAATCAATAACGTATGCACTCATACCAGTTGTGTTATATGCTCAGTTCTAAAAGATGCAGGAGTGGGCACAGTTGTATTCCCACATGCTGAAACTAGGCAAACTGCAATATCATTCTACATCAATATTAAAGTTAAGTGTCTATTTTTACTATATGAAAATCTTAATGTTTTTTCTATAGGTAGTTTTCACTTGTTTTGGTATTTTAAAATAGGTTTTACTGTTCTGTCCTTTTAAGCATGCTTTTAACCAAAAATGCAATATGTTAGAAATAATTTATTAAACAATATAACATTATCTGAGGGAGATTTCTTTTCTTATACACTGGATTGATACCTGTTCTCCTGAGAAATGTCCTCCCTATTTTTTTTCAGCTGTCCTCTTATTAAAAATCTATGGCCAGATTTTGGAAAGTCTGGCTATGAGTTCAAATTTCACAATGTCATTCCTCAGCTAGAGATTAGAAAAGAATATGGAACAATCTGATACAAGCCTCTTTCTGCCTCACGTTTATAGCCTATTTTTCCTCTCTGTGGTTCTAGGAGAAAAGAAAGCTTTTCATTCTAAAAGTCAAATATCATCAGAAAGTGGGTATCAGAAATTTTGCCAATGTTATTAAATAACTCTTCATCCAATGCGAATTGGTAACTTGTTTCCCTAAAAATGTATATTTATGATAATCATGGTGTAACATCTTCAAGTAAGGAGGCCAGCATGACAACAGAAAATCTGCAGTGATTAGTTACAGTATAAATATACATTCAGCTTTATTATTAGTGTAGAATGGTATTACAACTTGCCTAGGGTTAACATTTGGGAATAAAACTGTTAGTGTTCTTCTCTACCCAAAGTCTTGCTCCAAACACTGTGTTGACTTAACACCTGAAATGACAGTGTGGGGCAAGCAACATTATTGTCCCATTTGAAAAAGCCATCACATGATTTTGTTAAAAAGTGAAGTGCGTGTAGCAAAGCTAACTTGGCTTTTATTTGTCAAGAGGCATGGTACTGTTGCAGAAATGCAAGGAAGTGTGTAGTGAGCTTTCTGTAATTTGGATGCTTTAATTCACTTGTTAGCATGTCTCTCAGAAGAATACCCTAACTGAAATAGATTTCTCATCTTAGTACAGAAATCATGGGTAAAACCAGTTTAATGTCCCTGTATCATGTAGGGATCAGTACTGGATCCAGGAATACTGATTCAAATTTTTTTCTTCTCCAGGTCCCGTACAGTTTTCCAGAGTGCTAGAGGCTTCCAGAGGAACTGCCCCCAGATGCCCCCAGCATTGCCTGGACCCAGTGCTTCCAGCTGTCAGCTCTGGAGCTGACATAGCAGCTCTACATATGAGCAGCTGCAGTACTGGGAAAGTTGACTTACAGAGTAAAAGGACACCCAGGCTTCTGGCAGAACTGCCAGGTGGCCTCACAGGAGGTGGGCACAGGATTTCAGTGCTGCAACTCAGGAATAGTCTGTTTTGCCAGAGCAACAACTCTTCAGTTGCTGCAATCACTTTGCTTTTAATGCAGGTTTGGCTCCTGTCAACAGCCAGCATAGAAGCCTTGAGGACACAGCTGAACAGTTTTCTAGATAGCACTCTTATGAAACTCAAACCAGCCTGTGATCTGAAATGGCGCAGGGTCCTTTCTAAATCTATGCTCCCATTGTGGGCAATGTTGCAATATATATTTAATCCAGAAATATTTATTTCACTCACCTTGTCTCAAAAAGCTTACAAACAGCCTACATTAATATAGGGCTAGAATGAAAGATCAAACTCTTATAAATCAAATATTTTGCATAGAAGAAATTGAGAGTATCTAATATACTCATTTGTTTGGAAATCTGTTAGGCAAATTTCTGTACTGAAACTCAGGGAAGTGTCCTAACCATCTTGGTTATGGAGTTCAGTTTAGTTCCCAGAGATATTTGAAGTAGGAGAGAGATAGAGATGTTATTGTATGAAAAAATACTGATTTTAAATATTCCAGCTCGTTATTCAAAAGGAGGAAAACTTTTCAGCATTGCCACATGTTCTTCACACCTTTTCTGTAGAAGATGTGTAGCGCAATGCAAACTGATGAAATATCAAAGATGGCAGAAGCAGCTTGAAGTTTAGTCTGCTTAGTTTCTTCTTACATCTGAATTACTAAATTAGACTGCTTCTAACTGGAAGAAATCCAAGTAGCTAGCTGAGTCAAAATATCACACCTAAAATAAAAAGAGCTGTAATTCTGAAACATGAAATTTCATGGTGTAGGCAATGCATCACAAAAAATTGTTCAACAATCATCTTACTCTAAGCATTGTGAGGAAAGCAGAAGAAAACATATACTGCTGTGTCAGCAATCATAAAAAACTTATATTTTTTGACATTTTTCAGCACTTCCTCTCAAAATCTTTTTAGCATTTCCATTTTGAAAAATGTTCATATTTCACCTTTATATACTCTTTTGAAATTATTAAAGAATAAGTTTTTCTGTGGAACAAGTATTCTACTTCCCCTCCCTCCCCCCCCCCCCCACTTTTATTCTTGGTATATTTTCCCTAACAAAGATTTCCATAATATGCACATAAGCTTGGAGATTTTGTGTGTGAGGAAATTTTACACATTAAATACACCAAAGGAGGGCATGTTGCAATTTTCAGAAGTTCAGAACTGTTAGTTTAGATGGCTTATTTATCAATTGGGAGACAAAATATACTGAAGATGTTTCGTTTTACTGTGGAAAAATAGCTTTAACAGTTAAATACTGGTTCCTTTTGAAAACAAATAAACTGTTGGCATTGAAAAAGAGTGACATTTGAAAGAGAATTTGGGACCAAAACAATTCAACAGGAAATTAGTAGTTTCAATTTTAATGAAAGAGTGGAGAGCTAATTCTATTAGTATATGTGCATGGTAGGTTGTAGGCTTATTCAGGTATTAACAGAGTCTAATGCTGTTACTTTTATGTTGTTATAGGTCATGTCATATAGCAATATCATAGGAATGTTTTTTAAGAGAATGAGGACATGAGCAATAGCAACAAAGGAAAGATTAGGTCCTCTTTGGCATGACTGGTACTTATTTTTGACAAGATAACTTTTGTGCTTTTCCATTCGTATGATAGCTGGGTCACCAGGGAATATTGAAGCAGTCCTGTGACATCTTTTGTTCCCTTGGTTTCAACTACCACACAGATAGTCCACTTGTTAAAATAGAAACAATAAACACTCCTCACTGATCCCAGAATCCTAAGTCATGCGGTACTTGAGAGTGTTGTGCAAAAAACAGATAAAATTTGTTTGAAAGGGTAAGGAGAAGTGGATTGGGGTGGGGCGGAAGCAAAATTAAGTGTTCTGGGGGACTTTTACTTTGAATTTTATATTTGAAAAACATTTATCCATAGATATTAAAATTAATCAAAACAGTGCTTGAAGTTTGAGAAAATTTTCACACCTTCTCTGTGAAATCCTTTATTGTCTGTCGTCCTTTGACAGGGTGTTACTAGTTGTTACACTGAAAGGGGAAAATCTTGCAGTCTTTCTTTGTAGACCATCATGAAAGAAATTATTTTCTACTTCTAGTTGATATTGGAATGTCTTTACATTTCTAAAGCTGCCTATACTTCAGTTCTCAGATACACTATTTCCACAAACTAGAATGCAACCAGTTTTATATACAGGTTGTTTTGAGGAAAAATATATTATAAAGAATTATTACATGTACAGGCTAGGCTTACTAAATTCAGTCCTGTCATTTGGAATTATTTCAAGAGAAATTCCTTCTCCCATATATATATAGGAGAAGGAATTTATATATATGTAATGCAACTAATAACAATGTATCCTGTGTCATTCCAAGAATCAACATGAATGGCTTATTAATATTTAATATGTTTTCATAAATCATGGATGCTTTTTTGGTTTGGGGTTTGTTGGTTGGTTAGTTGGTTTTGGATTATTTGGGTTGGATTTGTGTTTGTTTGTTGGTTTGGGGTTTTTTTATGAGAAGGACTTTAGATTAGATAAAGCCTAAAAAAGGTATTTAGAGCCTTGGCAACCATAGTGAATCACATGATTCAGGATTATGAAAGTCATTGGGACTTATTCTTAACATAAACTGTATATCTGTACTTAAATATAATATAGACTGATACGATATGTAGGCATAAATTATATACCTATGCTCAAGCTTTATACCTGGTGAAATATGTGAAATAAGTACATTAATTCTCTCCACCACTCCTTCCCTGTTTTCTGTGTGTTGAAGGAGGCTTCTTGATGTACCTGAAGTAATGAAAGTGTTAAAAAATGAAGTGAAAATTGAGAAAATGCAAAATATTTTATGTTTTGTTATATCTTTTTCTTTTAGAGATGAGAGCAGACAGAGGCAAGTTTGCTCATACAAATCCACAACATTATTTACAGGAATGAAAATGTAAATATATTATTTGCTTCAGAAAATAGCTGTAGGGAGGCACTTGAGCTTTACACTATATACCCAAGAGAAGCTTATGTAAGGAGGAGGAAGAAGCTCTCCAGTAATGTGTCTGGCAAAACCTGTTGAAGGAATATAAAGTATGAGTTTCTCGAAGCCTTTAATTTACACAACTCCTAACAAATTGCGTAAGTATCTTAGATTAATCTACTTCAGTTTACAACTGAATGCTTTAAAAGGTACAAAAATGTTCAGCTTTCATGACTGTTTAATGTCAAAAAAGTGACAAATTTATGCAGATTTTTCCAATGGAATAGCACAAGTCTTTGTAAATGTTTGCTTTTGAGAAGGACCCAAGTCATCTCTGTGAACATTCAACTACAAACATGGGGCCAAATGCTTTTCCAAGTTCTTTTGGAATTTCACTACAGATAAGATAGTAGCAGTGTCTTGTGCTTTCACAAACACTCAGAAATTAGACTTTTTTTAATATTTTAGACCACGCAAAAATACTAGCTTCCTTCTCACTTTTTTTTACTGTGGTCAAAGATAGTTTTCAGTTGGATAGTGTTGTAGGTTACAGTAAAAAATAAAAAGTTTCTGAACTCAGCTTTGTGGGAACATTAATGTTAACCAGACAATAATGTTACAGAGTTCTTGTCTTTCCTTTTTCTATCTTCCAGTTTCTTTTCTGGGAAATGCAATTTCTTGTCTTATTTCTGTATTCATGTTAATTTTGAGGCCCACGTATCTGGGATAGATTTAAAGTTTCCAGCAACCAGTGCTGATGCTCTTTGCTCTAAAGCATTTAAGCAGAAAATGTTGATGCAAAGGAACGTCCATAATTGTTCTGTGAAACATGTTGCTGTATTTTCTCATCTTGCTATACCTATCTTTCCCACCCCTCGTTTTTTTGAAGACCAAAGGCAACAGTCCCCTCTTTCATATAAAATGCCATGCAGTTGCTGTCAAAATAGGGTTGGCACTGGGGGATATGACAAATTCAGTTGTTTAAATGAAAAAATATGAAGCCAATTAATTTTAGATTCTAACTGAAGCAGTTTTGTTGCAAGACTTAATTTTGATGAAATTTGTAAAGTTGAACATTGGGATAGTTCCACAACTTGCACAGCTTTTATAATGTTGAGACTTACTTATCATAGGCTTGGAAATATAAGGATAATGCTTGTTCATAGGTCTCCTGTCCATGGTTCAATGTAAGAGTCCATTTGTATTGTAGAATATCACTTCTTACATCCTATTCTTATATAGTCCTGTACAATGAGAGTTTTTAATTCTGCATGTTGGATGTTTCCTGTGCGCCTTTATTCACAGTCAAGGGGACAGTTACATTTCTACATAAGAACTGTTTTCTGTTTGAAGTCACTCAAAACCTCTTCCCAGTGAGGCTCTGAGTTGTTTCATACAAATTATTTTCAGATAAATTCTCCTTAATTTTGAAATTTGTTTGCTTATCCAATTCTGCCATGTTTTCAAGAATAAGTGTGCTTTCTTAAATAAGTTTGTAATAAAGGGCTCTGATTTTGTTGGTGCTTATAAGCAGTGAGGATCCCTCACACATTAAGCTGACCTTTTTGAGGACATACTGTAAAGCTGGTCACTTCCCCTGAACCCTTCTATGAGATAATTAATGCTTCTGTGAACAAAAATACAAGGAGTGCAAAAAACCCTGAAATCTGCATTTTTCCTTCATGCCAGTTTAGCATTGTACCGTTTTTTTATCAAAAGAAGAATGAGAAATACATGTAGAGGTCTATGATGGTTATTGATTTTAGTGAGAAGGAAACCAGGAAAACAAAAAGAAGGAACTTTAAATATTTAATTTCAGATTTTAACAAGATAATATAAGGAGGTACACACTCTTTATTGAGTACCTGACTCTGTGTTGACTTAAAGGAGCAATTTCTTCCTCATCCTCTTTCTATCCATTCCACTTGCATATGTCTGGGGGAAAAAAAAACAGAACTGGACTCCTGCTTGCATTGGGGATGGTGAGACTACACGGCTCTGCACTTACTTCCTTCTGCAGCAGTGACACCACTAGATCACGAAATGAACTCCCTAGACTTCTTTTTGAATGGCTGGAAAATTTGCATATTGGATTATGCAACATGGATATCTAGAAAATGGGATACTGTGAGTGATAGCTTTCACTAAGAGTCTACAGATACTGTATGTCCTCTACTATACTTCTATTTTATATGAAATTAAATTGTCTTGACTAAATGAGGCATAACTATACCTGAACATTTTCTTTTGTGAGGGACAGTACTGCTTTGCCCCAAAGCTATGTTTTCCTGACACTGAGTAATTTTTCTTCCAGATTCTCTCTTCTCGACTTGAGTAAAGGTTACCATCATTTCCATTTCATTGTGAATTGAATTATAGTTGTATTCACAACTGCATATAATAGTAAATATCTTCAGATATTAATCCAGAAGAATTGTTCCTATTTTGTGCGTTTCTGTGTTATTTTTTTCTCTTCTGAAATGTACTGTTTTTCATTAGAAATACTTTTTAAAAGTTATAAAGGTGTTACTTTTTATTATATTCTGAATTACACTGCCTACCTGTACTTCATATTTTGTTGACTTGGTACAGTGACACTGAAAGATTTTTTTTTTCTATTCTCTTAACAAAAGTATATTTTCTAGAATCAACTTCCTGAACATATTAGTTGTAATTTCATGATACAGCTTACAATTTTAAGAACACTTCAGTTGCTCTGCAGTATCAAAGAGCATCCAATTAAATTAAGTTGGCATCAAGAAATATGTTGTGCTCCTACAAAAGGAAACACTCTCACAACTTATGGAGAAATCTTAATGTCAATGATCACTTTGCTTACGTATTTATCCTAATTATAAAACATTTTCTTTTTTAAAAAAGTGAATCTTACATAATATTCAAAGTGTCTATTTTACATATCAAATTGAAAGCTACTCTTGAATATGGTTCTCAAACTATAATATGCAAAAACATAGAAGGATTCTACTTATGGAATTGTAGAATGTTTCAAGATATATATTTTGAATTTCCTTTTGTTTCCTTTAAATATTTGACCTTATTATATATTAGGCCATATCTTCTTGCCTCAGGGATGTATGTCTTAACTAGTGGGTGCAACTTCTAATGTTCTGTCTTTATTGTTCACTCTGTTTCTACTGTAGCTTACAAGGAGACCAATGTTTAGGATATAATCATAGAATCAGAATGTTTTGGATTGGAAGGGACACTTAGAGGTCATCTAGTCCAACCCCCCTGCAGTGAGCAGGGACACCGCTAGATCAGGTTGCTCAAAGCCCCATCCAACCTGGCCTTGAATGTTTCCAAGGGATGGGGCCTCCGCTACCTCTCTGGGCAACCCATTCCAGTGTTTCACCACCCTCATTGTAAAGAATTTCTTCCTTATATCCAGCCTAATCCTACCCTGCTTCAGTTTAAAACCATTACCCCTTGTCCTGTCACAGCTGGCCCTACTAAAAAGATTGTCCCTGTCTTTCCTATAGGCTCCCTTTAAGCACTGAAAGGCTGTAATCAGGTCTCCCTGCAGCCTTTTCTTCTCCAGGCTGAAGAAGCCCAACTCTCTCAGCCTGTCCTCATAGGAGAGGTGCTCCAGCCCTCGGTTCATTTTCGTAACCCTCCTCTGGACCATTCTCATTATTACTATTATTATTATTTTCTCTTATTAAACTGTCTTTATCTCAGCCCACGGCTCTACCTTTTTTTTTCCTTCCCAATTCTCTCCCCCATCCCACTGAGGGAGGAGGGGGAGTGGCTGCGTGGTGCTTAGTTGCCAGCCAGGTTAAACCACAACAGTCAGTAACAAAATTCTTCTATAATCCACAAAGTTTGCAGTAGTTAATGGGAGTGAAGTTCATCCAGCTTTTTTAGAACAAAGACAGATTTAATTTAAAGAAGAGCTTTCGTCCTAACAACAGCTGTTTGAAAATCAGCCCTATAAAGGTGTACCCTCTGGACCCCAAATGGTTACTAGTGAAACTATTGTAGGCATTTACATATTTTTAGCTTCTAAATGACTTGACATACTTTATTCTGAATTGTGAAATTAATGGTTATATCAAATAAAAATCTACAGGAAATCTGTCTTGGATCCAATTGTATTGAGTAATTTTGTTGAAGAATTAAATGATGGAATAGACGGTATGTTTATTAAATTAAAGACTACAGAAAAATGGTTGGTACCATCAGATATGTTGAAGCCTGGGCTAAAATTTAAAATAAACTTGCACTTCATTTTTTTAAGGACTCTTTTCTAATTTGTCAGTTTCATAAGTAAGAACATTTTTAAGAAAAACATGGAAGAGCAACAAAGGATCACAAGATGGATGTGACCTAATAACATCATGCCAATGTTTGCTGTATATGCAAAAAGCAGTACTTCCATCTATGACAGAAATGCAGTAATCCTTTCACTTCATAGAATCATAGAATCATCGAATCGTCTAAGTTGGAAAAGACCTTTAAGATCATTGAGTCCAACCTTTAACCTAACCCTGCCATCCCACCACTAAACCATGCCTCTAAGCACCTCATCTATCCTTCTTTTAAATACCTCCAGGGATGGGGACTCCACCGCCTCCCTGGGCAGCCCATTCCAGAGCCTGACAACCCTTTCGGTGAAGAAATTTTTCCTAATGACTAACCTAAACCTGCCCTGGTGCAGCTTCAGACCATTCCCCCTCGTCCTATCATCTGTTACCAGGGAGAAGAAGCCGACCCCCACCTCACTACAGCCTCCTTTCAGGTAGCTGTAGAGGGCAATAAGGTCTCCTCCCCTCAGCCTCCTCTTCTCCAGACTAAGCAACCCCAGTTCCCTCAGCCACTCCTCATCAGACTTGTGCTCCAGACCCCTCACCAGCTTTGTGGCTCTCCTCTGGACATGGTCCAGCAACGCAACATCTTTCTTGTAGTGAGAGGCCCAAAACTGAACACA
>BOSO01003284.1:16721-29164 GCA_018403395.1 Gorsachius goisagi
TCCAGCCACTCTTCCCCAAGCCTGTAGTGTTGCATGGTGGTGTTGTGACCAAAGTGCAGGAACCGGCACTTGGCCTTGTTGAACCTCATACAGTTGGCCACGGCCCATTGATTCAGCCTGTCCTGGTCCTGCTGCAGAGCCCTCCTCCCCTCAAGCACTCAACACTAAATGTGTTCTAGTAAACTAAATATGCCAGGTACTCTGAAAAACATGAAAACATGAAAACATGGAAACATGAAAAACAATTGGCAGAGAATGGCTTATATCACACCATTATACCACTTCTTACCTTTCAGAAAAGGATGATTGGATCCAGAACACATACTGGGTATTGTTCCTTTTGTGTCCTTGAGAATTATTTTGGAAAATGCAATTTGTATGGACCAAAATATGACAAAGAGCCATTCTAACAATTTAGCTGTATAAGAAATTGAGTTTCACAGCCTGGGAGCATTCTGTGGAAGTATTATTTTACTAATGCAAATATACGTGTGAGCTGCTCTTTATAGCCATAGGCATCTCAAGAAAGGTATATAACACTGAAGAGTCTTGGGCAGAACCCAAAATATAATTAGGAATCTAGTAAAATGGCTTTTAAGAAGAGATTTTAATAAGATGCAATTATTTATCCTAAGGAAGAGTTGATTGCCCTTCCATCTCTCTCTCTTCCTTCTTCCCTCCTATTGCCCAAGTTTTTTTGAAATAAGTAAAAATATTGCACTGTTTTGATCAAAAAAAATTGGAAGGATTTCTACTGAGACCATGACAAATAGGACAAGAATATTGAGTCTGAATTTTAGCAAGGAATCTTTTGATAAGACATTGAATGGCATTGGTATATGTCTTGGGAATGAAGGAGAGAGATTAAATGAACTTTCTTGCATCGGCCTTTTCTGATTGTCTTGAAACAATTGTACATTGCTGAATGTATTTATGAAAAATCACCATGTCCCCTTATATTTGGTTATACTCCAGCATAAAGGGAAATCAGGCTTCTCTGGTTTTGGTGTTCTTTTCTTTGTGATTCAAACTTATTTTAGATGCAGCCATATCTGGGTTTGTATATGTAAAAAAGTAATGCTTCTCTAGTTTGTCATCTTCCCAGTTACTTGTTAACTGGCTATTTATTCAGACATACTACTACAGCAAATTCTTATTTAGTTTCACACACCATAGGTGTTTCTTCATCTTGTTTTTATACATTGCTGTCAAGGAATATTTATCTGGGCTGTGTTTATTATCTGTCTCCTGGTATACAGCTGCTCTTTATTTTATATTAAAGCAATTGCATTGAAGGCAAGCTGCTATTCCAAAATACCCAAATATATGTGTAGGTTAGGTCTGCTGCCTTCCTGTTTGTTTTCTTTCAAATCTGACTATGAAAAAAAATAATATTGATTCATATTTTCCAGTATGCTCTTAATGAAACTGTTAAATTATAAAAATATGTTGCAGTACCAGTCTCTGTGGTACTCCACTTGATGTACTTTTCTCCATGTGGAGGTCAAAATTACAGTTATAACAGTTTATACTCATTTCTTATGAAATAGGAAACAGCTAAGTTGAAAAACAAATGACTTTTACTTAAAAGCTTGTTCACAATATATTCACCTTCTTCACTGCAATGCTAGTCTAAAATTCTGCATCTGTTGACAAGCCATTCATTTCAACAAGAGCTGACACAATTCTGTGAATTTCCACTTATGAAATGCTGTGAGAATTGGACTGTAGTCTTTGGTTTAAACTCTGACCCAAGAACCTCAGATTTTTCTCAGCTTTTCCTCCAACAGTTACCATTTTAACAAATAATTAACAAGCATTATGAAATGCTTAATAATGCTATTACTTAGTTGTGGGGTTTTTTTCCAAACCCCTACTATACCAGTTGTATATTCGTCTGTGTACTGATATGTGTGCTTTAAATTTCCTATGTTTGGAAATACAAATTTTGCCGGTTTCCTGAATTATTGTTTATTGCTTTGTTTCAAGGTTTCTATTATAAGGGTAGAAATTAATACTCAATGTAGATGGTGGAAGAGGCAAACTATTATTTTTGTTTTGCAAGTCTCATTTGTATATTTTCTATATTTATAAATATATATGTTATAAATATAAATATTTTATGAATGTATGTGTATTTATGTCTACTGAGTTTTGTGTATGTGAGTCTCTATACTTTTATTTTATAAGTATTGTATTTGCATTCATCAGTAATATTTTTTTTAGAATATTTTCTGACCTTCAATCCCTTTTCAAGTCTGATATATGTTCAGTTTCTAGGCTTTTCAATCTTGAAACTTTTAGCTTCTGCTCTTCAGGAATTACTTACAGGTGAATTTTACTTTCCAGGAAACTTAATTCTCTTTTTGTTAAGTCAAGCAAAGTTTCTTTGAGAAAATCAAGCTGAAATTATACCATAGTTTCTATTATTAGTTCCCCTGTTTTTCCATTATTTTTAAAAGGACTTAATTAATCCCTGTGTGGTGCTTAGTTGCTGGCCAGGGTTAAATCAGAACAGCTTGCTATGACATAAACATTCTAATGACTTAAAGTTGGTGTTTATTATATCTATATTGAAAGAAATTACTTAAGCCTCAAAACTCATACTCATTAAAAATTACTATGTATAGCCATTGGACAGTCAAATAACCATATTAATAAAGTGGAAGAAATAGAAAACACAAGTTGTTTTTACTTCATTAAGCACATGGAAACCCCCTGTATTACATCTTATAATGGCATTATTCATGTTAATAAGGTGATATTATGTTTTTAATTTTATTTATTTATTTATTTCACTTCAGTCATTTTATAGGTCTCAGTTTGCAGACTTCCAGTATTTCAGTTTAGCTATTTTTTTCTCCCTGTTACTTGTGAATCACAATAATCAAATATTTGACTGAGATATATACTTTTAAAATGGAAGCTTTATAAGGTGAATATAATGCAACAGAATGCTGTATTATGACCCCACCTGAAAGCTCAGTACTGGTGAATCTTTGTGTTATTTTTCCTGCTAAGCTGTCTATATTACTGGAGCTGGAATTTAAGGACATAAGTATGATATTGAAATCTATAGTAGTTTAACACAACTTTTTTTGAAAATATAGCAGAAAGGACAGGATTTTGATGCATGGGAAGGACAAAAATATACATCACCTTTTAGCAAATGAAATCTTTTCAATTGTAGAGAAACAAATTTTGAAGAACTTTACAGTTTGAGGAATTTTATATTTAACTTCAGGGGACCAACTCTAACATGTTCAACTAATAGCGTTATACATAAGTTTTTATGTGTGTTGATTGAAATGCACTGAGCTGTATATGCTTACATATAACAGTAAGCTTTTGGACAGATTGAAGGCCAAAAAGGTCATAAATAAGTTTATTTCATAGCTTTGTTATTCATTTTTAACTCTGATTTCTCTGAATGGAGATTTTTTTACTGTTTACTTATGTTATATGCCAGGACAAAAAAAATCAGCTGTGTAGACAGAAAGCCAATGAACAGCCTTTTATGTAAACAATGCTGTAAACCAAAATTTTATGTATTATATTTTAAAGATACAACGTTCTGCATGCAATGAAAACATCAACAAAATGTGAACGAAGGTTGGCGGGAAGCACTCAAGACTCTGTTAATTACCTGGGAAGTGATATTTAGCACTGAGATTTTCTGTGGCCTGTTAATTTGGTTAAACGGTGCTGCAGAATCCCCTCTACCCATTCAAGTGGAATGTGTGCTGGCTGTTGCGAGCATGAATGATAATTAACCCAGTGTGTTTCTGAAAGTGGATCAATCAGCACACAGTACAAAATTACTATGTAGAAGAAGGAAAACAAGTTAAACTTGTGAGCCAGAGTAAAATTTAGCCTTTTTGAAGATGATTGTAAATATTGTCAGAAAAAATATGGGGGGGGCTGTCTAAGAATTCCTAGTATAATTTCACATCCATTTCAGAATATAATAATGTTATCTTTTTAATTAGCAGTTGCAATAATACCACCTATATGCACAAGGATTTTGGAAGCCCATGGAAAAGCATTGAGAGCCATGAATCACAGAAAAGAACCTCCTCCAAAGGGAGCCAAATAAGAAAGCGAAGTGTATTAAAATAAATCAGAAAAGTTCAGGAGGGTTTTTGGATTTGTTCACGTCCATGTAAACTTAATCCAGCCCCTGACTGTCTCTGTCCTGCAATCTCAGTGAAGTGGAGCTCTGTTTGTAAGAGCACAGGGGAAACTGACTGAGTAAATTTATGTGTAAGTACGAAGGTGGTGATGATACAATAAGACTGTGCAGTTTAAGACCATAACGTCCTTCACGAGCACTAGGAGGTCAAGTTAATGATCAGTGGTAAAATGGCATCTGCTTACTTGTCTGCAATCTAAATTGCAAACTGTGTTCTATAACAATAGAATTATTTGTCTATTTTTACAATAAAAATTATGCCTCTGAAGCACTCCTTGTTGGCATTCCCCAAAAAAGTTTCTTTTCTATCCTGAAACATTTTTCCTTACTAAATTTTGAAGTCCTGCCATGAGCTGTGGAAGTTTGAATTTTGCGTTAAAATGAAAAATAATTTGAATAATGATCCTATTACCTTTTTTTCCCCTAAATTACATGTTATCACAAGTGATTTTGAAAAAATAAAAGTGTCTGAAAGCCCATATCCATCAAATAACTTACTGCAATTATGGCAGTATTAATCCTGTTGAAAGAGAGAACTAGGAGAACAATGAGGTACCATGGAAATCCAAGCTGTTCTCCAAATTATTATACAATTGTATTAAAAGGGGAAAATTGCAAAAAGCAAACTGGGAGCTGATCTTTTTGTGCTTTGAAATGCAGTTTGCTCTTATGTTGACAGGTGTTATCAGGCACTAGTCCAAGGTTCATGCCATCAGCTTAGCTTTTTAGAGCTACATGTCAAAGGTCTTAATAGACGTTTCACAAGTTTTCAAATATTACTCAGTCATTGTATTATGAAGAAACTTATTCTCCATTTTTCCACACAGAATTCATCCCAGGCTTTTTTGGTAGTGCCGAATTTATTATCTTCTTTTTAGAAGTGGTTTTAGCTATTGCTTACTGATACTGTTGCTGGGTATAAATTGTCAAACATCTCTTCAGGAGACCTGTATGCATTTCTTCTACATATACACATGATAACAATTTGATTTTGCTGAAAATTGTATTCAGTTTTGTAAAAACATAAAATATGCAAGATATGAACAATCAGAAGCTTTCTCCTCAAGTGGAAGAGCTTTTGAGAAAGGGTTGAATAATGACTTTCATTTTCCCCATATTCCCTGCTACTCATTCCACCCCATATACATACTTCAGATGACACCTTATCTATAAAGAATGGGTTGCTGTTGTGATATCTCCTAATGCTTTCCTCACAGATGCAAAACTGTGCCAAGATTTAAATAATTCTCACTTCCTGAAAGTGATTAACATAAGTCAACTGATTTACTTCCATCTGTCAGGTGGCAAAAGATTAACCAACTGTGCTAAAGCATATAATTTGTGGTGGTTCACTGTCATGAGAGACAAACAAGTCTCCTAATTGGAAATTGACAGCTCTGGCACTCATTTGAGCTAAGCTTTTGCTTGCATTAGCTCTTGAGTCACTTTGCTCAATCTATAGCTAGTCATTAAAACACCATGAAAGTTCTCTCTGCAGGTACGTAAAGCCAGATCCTTGCCTGTGGCAGACTTAATTAAGGTAACAGCTGGATATTCAATCTTCACATAAAAAGAGGAAAATGCAAGTGATGTTAATGCTTCTCAAACACCATGAAAGGAAAGGATTGCATGAGCAGGGAATGATCTTGTCATGATGGTATTATCATATAAATAATAAAAAAGAAAAATTTAATGTTAGACAGGAAAATAAAAAAGACTCATTTGTGTCAGACATCAACTCAAACAATGACTAAACTATAACAACATAAGTAAACTGATCACACTATATTGCCAAATGGCTTCATTTTAAAATTAAATATCTGCAGGCTTGAAGTGTTAGGACATGGTTCTGAATTTAAATGAGCTAAAGATTTTTGTAATGTAATTTCATTCTAGGAAATATTTATTTGTGGAAGTTCTTCTCTGCAAACAGAAGGGCAAAGAACAAAATTATAACTTGTGACAGAACCACTGTGTATATATGATGTATATCCTACAAGTTATTACCATAATATGTTTAGAAGACTGTGGATATGTAATCAGGACACGTTCCTTGAAGTGGAAGTTGAAGAAGGAGAAAGGTATAGACAATTTCTGTTTATATTGTATTTATTAGTTCTTGTACAGAGATTGTAATTGTTTTGCTGTTCAAGTGGCCTTAAAGCAATACTATTTGGGGCTTATATGGGGTTGTCCACACTACGGAGATTGGTCTTGCAACCATGTCTCATAAACCTTTATATTAAATGATCAAGTTCTGTTTCTGAAGTGGTGGGATAGTTGTTTATTTTCACTTGCTATTGGAAGGCTTTGGAAGAATCCTGTGTTTCCACTGGCTGGAAGCTTCATTTTAACTGTTAACCTAAACACAAGACTGGAATAGAGAACAGAACATTTTGTACTTAACCTTCATTTACATTGCTCATTTCCAGCTGTTCCTAGAATATTGTATTGAGTTTTAGTAATCTTGTTATCAGTATTTTCTTTTATAAATTGTGGCAAGACAGAAAAAGGCAAAAGAGTTTTTCATGAAGTTATAAAGAGATAATTGCTTCACTTATTTAGCTACTTAAACATAGCAGCAAAAGTGAAAAAGAAACTACTAAATTCTAGACAGCAGTGCGAGTTGTCAGTTTAAGGATGATTCATGCTGAAGCAGTGTTGTGTAGATGGATCACTGGTAGATTCCCATAAGGATTCATCTTTCAGGGCTGACAGTCACAGTAGGCTAAAAATAATGACACCTTTAAAAAACACCAAATATTTAAAAAGCAATAAAAGTGGGTTCTTTGTGTTACAATAACTGAGTCTCTCATGTAACTTCAGTGAAGTTAATAAAGCTGCAGTAAAGATAAAGCTGTCCTAATCTCTGTCAGTCTTAAATATACATTTTTAAAATCCATGTCACAAGCTTTTCTCCAGTCTTTACTTTGGTTTTACATTTTGTAATTTTTTATGGCGTCCCACTCAGTGCCATAAAGGGACCTTTTTTCATCCTTATTAGGCTTACTTATTCATGATTCTCATGGCAGCTGTTCTACTTGCATGAAAACAGTGAGGAAGATGTGAAAAAATAGACAGGTGGAAGTATGGGAGTGAGGTAAATGATGTGTGTTAAATTCTACAGCTAACCATCAGTAAAGGAAGTGGACAGGTTCTGTGAGGGATATTGATTAAGTTAATGAGCAAGAAAAGCAGATAAAAAGAAGAAAGCATTGAAATAATAACAGAAAATGCTATTTTCAGGTGTACAGCTTGGAAGAAGCAATATTATGACTTCCTCAGAAAACCATTGCCTCAAATACAGAGCTGTAGAATAGCAAGATTAAAATTTCTGTTTTGTTTGACTGGAATTGTACAGCCTAAGTTTTACTTTCTCTTTTATTATTTCTGGAGCTAATATATAATCAAAACTGAAAAGAATGAAAACATGAAATCTATGCCCTTTTAATACTTTCAAAAATTTTTTCATGAAATGCATTTCTGTAAAGCTCTAATATTTGGGTAGTTAATATTTCAAATAGTTCAAGGTTCTTTTTTATCTTTTTCAGAGACTTTTCAAAAAAATATTTTCATGATGATTTAAAATATATGTCACTGAGATATTGGCTTCTAGTGACAAAATTCTGAGATACCTGAATGAGCTGACAGATATGGCAAACAGCTTGCACCATTCTGGAAGGACTGAAGGCCAGGTGGGTTACCCTGAAGTGGTGCTAGATATCTGTATTCAGGAAACTGAATTTCACACAATCTTTTTGTTTGTTTGTTTGTTTAAAAAGAAAAAAAAATATATTTCTTCTTGAAAATATAGTTCTGGTCAGTCTAATGTGAGTATGTTCAATTTAGGCTGTCCCAGAAGGTACTTGGGTACTAATGTTCAGGCAACTGAATCCCACCAATGTTACCTTAAAATGCAGGTGCTGAAAATGCTCTTAAATTAATTGGGATGACAATTTTTTTGTTGTTGTTGGTTTTTATTGTTGTTTTAAGAATAAAAGCTCATACAAGTTGCCGTAACAGGTAACTTTAATAGGGTACTTCTGTTTGTCAGGTTTTTGTCTCAAACTGCACAGTATCTGAAGCCATAGAAGGAGAAGTGAGGAAGTTTATGTAAGACAGTACTGGAACCTGGACGTTAGCTCTTACCTTGAAACATGAATGACATCTAATGTATTTCTATAGTAAATTTTATTACTGGTGGAAATAATGTTTAATTTTCATGATCAACAGACCCTTCAGAAGAACAATAAATCTACAAAATTGTTTAGTTTTGCAAGGACTATAAAGACTGCCATTACCAAAACAGTTGTTGAAAAATCTTATGCATGATCTTCTTTATTAAAGGAAAACTTGTTCACTTCCTTTTTTTAGAGAGGCTGTAGTTCATTCATTAAAGCACAGCATATACCAAATGAGTGCTGCTCTGCAAAGAGAGAGTAGCTTGGGGAAGGAAGACAAACTATTTCAGAAGAAATGCACCTTTTTTCTTGCTCTGATTGCAGAAGGAGTGTCTAACATTTGATATACCTTTAACTGAACCTTATTCATTGTATTGGTAACAATTTTAGAATATATTAAGTATCTGGAACTCTTGGGTCAAATTCCTTAAATGATACTTGCCAAACAGATGTGATTTCAAATATTCAATATTATGTGCAACAGCAGACGACTGATGGTAAATATTCTTGAGATATTTATTTTAGAAGAATATCCAGAAATCTCTCTTATTTTTAAACCATTTATAACTTATGAACAATTTCAGGTTATATTTTTTTTTTTACTTTTTGCTCTTTTCAGTATGTGCTGCATTTACACACAAACATTTGGAAAAATAAATTATGAAAAAAGAGGCCCTATGTGTATGTGTGTGTGTTTAACTGTTTCTTTACCTGCGGCCTGCTCAAGAAGTCTAAAATGAGAATGAGTAGTACCAGTCTTACAGATCCTTTCCTAATGTATGAGTTTTTTCATTAAACAGAATAACATGAATATAACATGAGACAATCTTATTTCTCATTATGTTAGTTGGGGTTGTTAAAGTTTCAACACTGTGTCTAGCTTCATCCATGTTAAATGAAGGCTAGAAACCATTCAGCTACCCAACTCTCTAGTGAGTCAAGCACCTCACTTATTAAATGTGTTTTCTCCTGATCTTTTAAAAGATTTCTAAATTATAGGGTCATTTGCATTGTTTCTCATAAGTTGATGGGGTTTTTAGGTCTCCAGGGTCAATAGTTGCATGTATTTTGTGTTTATAAACAGAGTGATCAAAATAAATCAATTATTGATTCTAGTGAGCAAAAGCATAGTGGGGTAAAAAGATTTCATTGTTATAAGATAATAATATTTTCTATGTTCAATATTGTCATTTGTGTGTAACGAAGACTTGGTCAAAATGTTGCTTTATCAGTGATCTTCAAAAAAAAATTCGAAACTTCAAAAAAAAGTAAATAGCAATTAGTTTTATTGATGATGGATGAAGTTAAAAGCATTGAAAGCTCTATTTTAACAGCCACTGAAAAATCAGGTACCTATTGGTATTTTGACATTGTGTTTTCTTATCTAATCCATATCCTCTGAGCATGGTAACACTGAAAAAGGAAGAAGGAAATGCGATTGAGATTATTTTGGTTTGGGCTAGTAAAAAGGAAAAAGAAAACTGATGCCAATAGGTGGAAGCAAGAAAAAAATAAATATGTAAATAGCTTGGAACCTACTGGCCTGACACTCTTACACTACAACATTGTGTTTGACACCTGAAATGATTGCCAGACACCAAAAACGACTGCCTAACACCAGTCCATCTGTTGTATGTGACCAGGGAATACTGCTGAACCGGTCCTTGGGAATATGCATTTGCAATTTACTTGTTCTTAAAGTTTGATGAAGATGAGTTTTGTCACAGGTTCTCAGGGTCATTACCTGACATTAGGATTTTCAGGGAAATACTGACTTTGTAGAGAACCTTTTTTGACAAGGTTTAATGAATATTCTGACAGTGTGATATGTGTCACATCCTTCTGTTGTGTTGAATGCTACAGATTTCTTTGGTTCCAGGTTGTGGCTTGTTTATTAGTAAAGATGTGTTATGCACAGTTTAGTGTACATAGATAATATCAATCAAGGCAGAGAAGGAAAAATTATAAGATGTCTTATGACTGATATGAGACTTCTGAAGAAACTCCAGAAATGACAGTTGGGTTTCACAACACAAAATACATCGCATCTTGATAAAAACTGAGAATAGAGTTACCATTGGTAATTAAAATAACAGTCATTTCCAACAAAACGTGCAGTGATTAATTTTTTCCATGGAAGCAATTTTGTTCTGGGTGCCTTATAGGTGTACAAATTGTAGTATTATTTCTTTCCCTTCCTTCTTTGCAACCTCTGAGCTGGACTATGTTTTGTTGTTCTGTAGCTGGGCTTTTTTGCTCAGAAAGGTAACTACGTTTTTCTTGAATTTCAGGTGACAAATTAAATGTCTACTGTACCACTATTCAATGCTGAATAATGGAGCTTTCAAGCAATTCACTTTGCACATGATAGGTCACCAGCTTTTCAGGAAGCATCCAGGAATTTTCATGTAGCCATGAGTTTATCAGATACTGTGAAGTAAAGTAACTTTCTGTTATTTATGAACCTAATCCCAGTGAAACAGTAGAATGAGTTTCATAAGTTTTAATATGCCTGGAGCAGGATGATACAAGATGAGGGACAGGTGGGTTGAAGGCTACCTTTAGTTATTTCCAGATAACTTCCAGCATTCTCAAGTGAAGTTGCATGTGTGAACAAAGACAATATTCTTTCTTTTGTGGCTTAATTTCTTTAATGACATGGGGTTTTTAAGTATCCCATTCAGCTACCAAATGATCTATTAAGTGGGATGGGTAGTAAACTTGGACTACAGGAGATATACTTGTTATAATTTACTTCTACAAGAAAATAACACAAAGTGAATAAGTGCAGCCATAACTTACTCAGATTAAAAGAGATGAATGAGTAATATTTTACATATTAGAGTAATTTATGTACAATATTAATACTGTTTATTAATAAACTTACATATAATATACTAATGCTATATGTACCACACTAATAAACTTCATATGGTAAGAGTTCAAAATTAAGAAATGTAACTCAAAAGTAAAATACTGGATTTAAAAACAAAGCCAAAGACTCCTGACATTAAAATGTTTTTTGGATAGAAAGACAAGTGAAAATCAGAATATTTTTGCATTTTTACCCAATGCTCTTATGAGCAGTGATTTAGTTTTAATAGTGACTGATCGCTAATTATTCTAATCTTTGATCAAAAATGGTGATTCATAAAGCAGAAGATAAATAGAAGATTAGGGCAGCTTATGGTTTGAATTTTTTTCCATCAAAGCTACCATGGTTATTACCCCTCCTTCCAAGTTTCCTATGTTTGCCTCTCAACTTATTAAAAGACATAGTCAGTTTGGCACCGTTCTTGTTGTCTTTGTCAGGTGATGAACTTCTGTCTCATTCTCACTGTGCATCTTTGCCCTGTAAAAGAATTTATGGACACATGAGAGAGAAGGGAAAGTTATTTTCCATGCAGCTTGCTAACACAACACCTCCAAGTAGCAGTTCCTGGAAGATGACAGGATGGCTAGATTTAGTGTTTAGCTGCATTTCCTCAGTGCTTGCATTAAGAGCAGCAGAAGTGAGTCAGCAAGAAAGTTTACTGTCACAGAGTATGTTCGGCTTGGGGAAGTGAGAACCACTGATTGATAAAATCATAGAATCATAGAATCACTTTGGTTGGAAAAGACCTTTAAGATCATTGAGTCCAACCTTTAACCTAACCCTGCCATCCCACCACTAAACCATGTCTATCCTTCTTTTAAATACCTCCAGGGATGGGGACTCCACCACCTCCCTGGGCAGCCCATTCCAGAGCCTGACAACCCTTTCGGTGAAGAAGTTTTTCCTAATGTCAAGCCTAAACCTGCCCTGGTGCAGCTTCAAACCATTCCCCCTCGTCCTATCATCTGTTACCAGGGAGAAGAAGCCGACCCCCACCTCACTACAGCCTCCTTTCCGGTAGTTGTAGAGGGCAATAAGGTCTCCTCCCCTCAGCCTCCTCTTCTCCAGACTAAGCAACCCCAGTTCCCTCAGCCGCTCCTCATCAGACTTGTGCTCCAGACCCCTCACCAGCTTTGTTGCTCTCCTCTGGACATGGTCCAGCAATGCAACATCTTTCTTGTAGTGAGAGGCCCAA
>BOSO01003285.1:1150-20874 GCA_018403395.1 Gorsachius goisagi
GGGTTAGATTAACTGTTGGACTTGATGATCTTAAAGGTCATTTCTAACCTAAACAATTCTATGATTCTATGAAAAGTAGTGGCTAACACTAGATCAAATGCAGATAGTTGGTTGCCTCTGATGATCCCTTCTGCTATTGCTTGCAAGTCAGAAATTCTTGTGGACACAGCATTATTAATAAAGTGCTGCGTTCAGAAGACGAAGACTTAGACCAATGGGCAGACAGAACCTGCATCCCCTTAGGTTCTACGTGACTTTTTTTGATCAGGTTTATCTGATACTTAAGTATTTCTTACAGACTTTGCGAGGTCTCTACATTATACTGTTTTATTGAAAGCAAACAGTAAACTCAAACCGTGGCTTGGGAGGCTCAGATTGATCATTGGGAAACAATTCATCACCAGGAAAGTAACGCAGCAGTTGAAGAGGTTACCCAGAGAAATCAGGGTTTAGCCCACCCTTGGAGGTTTTCAGCAGCTGGCTGGAAAAAGTCACCTGACCTGATCTTGAGTTAATGATAGTCCTGTTTCAAGTGAGAGGCTGCACTAGAAAACGTCCATAAATACTTTCCAACCAACATGACATATTTGACCTCTTTGCTGCATTCTTAGGTTACTGACATTAGCATTCTGCTTTGAAACAGAAAAGCAATTGTTAAACCTGGATATTTAAACTAAACAAAAGATTTTTCAGTAGTGACTAACAAAAAAAGGAGAATTAATATAGATTTTAATGCTGGTATTTTAAAATGAAAATATACATGGCCTCAGAGAACTACACTGGGAATATCTCCCTCCTCACCAGTCCACAGAGGTTTGCACATAGGGTATCCGACTTTGTATTGTTTGGAAACTTTATCACAACATTTGCAAAAAGTGATTTGTGTTTTGGGACAGTAGTTCATTTTTTAGAAACTTTCTTTTTATTGACTGCTGGAGATGGGCTGAAGCCAGTTGTGTCTGAAATGAAACCAAAAGCCTCATGAGCAGATGGCCTAGCATGTTCAGGAAAAGCGCTGTCTGGAAATGTGCTGTATTCTTCACTAATGAAGAACCTCGAGGACTACGTTTGCTGTTTATCCTCAACCTCTGAATGTGTACCATTCCCTTATTCTCTCAGGCACTGCTGCAAAAGAGAAATAGCAAGTAGGAATAGCGCTAAGGTTTGCAAGTCACACCATATTTATGTTTTTCTTCCATATTAATAACATTAGGTTTGGGTTTGGTTTTTTTTCCCTAATATCTAGCAGCACAAATACTTCCAAGGGTTAACTTATCCATACATATATGAACTGGAATATGTCTGTATCTGTACATTGAAACCACACTGAACAAACATTTTGATATCATTTTCAGGTTCCTTAGCATAGGCTACCTCATCTGGTTTTCCTCCCAATTTAGTCACTGTAGGGGTGGGGAGGAAGAAAAGGAGGCAGGGTTCCTACGCGCTTTCAGCCAGTTTCAAGGTTACAGCTGCCTTCTCCATCCACCACGTTCTGCTGGTTAGTGCCATGTTTGCCTGGCTTCCACTACCAGACTTTCAGCTTGCCTCCTGTCACATCATTACCTGCCACTGCAACATAGCCTATTAGGTTCAAGATTAGGACACTTAGATGTGTTTTAATGTGCAAATATGAATACGCGGGTGTCTACACATAAGGTAGTTAGTCAATGGAGACAGTTTCCCTCAAATGGGCAGGCATTATCGTGATTAGTTCTGGGCTCCATGCAGTGTAGCTCTCCAGCGAGCACCAAGGGGAGCTGGACACCTAAAGCACATGTAAACACCTACGAAAGAAGCCTAAGTTTAAGGTGCCTTAATATGGAGCTGAATCCCACCCTGGCAGATTGGCCCCGGTACTCTTTCTCCCAAAAATCCCCACACAGTTTTTTTCCTCTCTCTGTTTCTGTTGTTTTTCCACCCCCCTTGCTCCTACATGTCTTGTTTAATTCCCTGTTTCGTTGTCTCATCTCATCATTTGTTCTGTAACTATATATTCAAAATCTGCTCTTTAATGACAACCTTTGTTCATACCTGGTTTAACTGCTGCTCTGATAGCGTGGCTTCTTCCTCCTGACTTTTAAGTTCGACACAAATCATTTATCCTCTCACCTCAGTGTCATATTTAACATACAAACATGTTTGTTTGCTTGTTTGTTTTTTCTGAGGGAGGGAGATTCATCATTAATTTTAGGTTCTGTTAAAGGAAAGGGAATTTGTCATGACTGGTTAGTGTTTTAGCTGTCCATTTCTAAACAAATACTGCCTACAGTCTTGTTAACATGCCTGGTCCTCAGGCACGCTGATTTTTAAAAGCCTTTAAAATCAATGGGAGCTGTGGAAGCTTAATCCATCTCCTGATTTCTCTGCAAGTTTTTCTCCATGGTGGTTTGAGACTGTGTCTATATGAACAGCATGGCAACTATAAAGCAGCGAGTGTAGAGCATGTGTGCAATGCACAAATCGTGACAACACTGAAGAACCCTGAAGTTGCCCCAAATGTATCTCTCTGAGCATGTATGAGAAGACTAGCTCACATACAACAAAACTATGGGCTGTATTCTGAGCTTTGCTGCACTGGTTTACATCTGGAGTGATTTAATTTACTTTACTCCAGCCTAACTGAGATCAGGATCTGCCCATATAATCAATACAGTAGACCTATTGGCCTAAACCTTCTGGAAATAAATAAATACTGTCAGGAACAGTCGTCTCACAGGGAAACAGGCAAAAACACCTGACTTTAAACAGACTTTTAAAAAACACATCTCTTATGAAATCTCTTGGGAGCAGGAGTTCTTTCAGTCTCCCGGGGCATAGCAAGCAAAGCAAGGTAAGTTATCTTGACACCAAGTCCTCGAGCAGCAGATCTTTTGGGGAATGAATAAAGTACTCTGTAGAGCCAGCCTGGTTTATCATCAGCGTCATCTGTATCCTTGAAAAGTACAGCTGGGGTTAGGGAAGCTGCAGAGAACACTTCTGTTACACTGACGTGCTTCTCCAAGCAAAGGAATCATCATGACTTCAGTTTCAGGGTAAGTATTTTTAGTGTTCATTCCTCCTGAGGGTGGTTTCTATCATAACCCATTGATTTGGATAGAGCTTACTGCGAGATGTAGGGTTTTTTTATTTTTTTCTTAAAAAAGAGAGAAACATATTGGAAAAAAAATCCATGCTTTTCAAGAGTTTTCCTTAATACAGTAGCCCTCTATGAATTATTTCCAGCAATCCTGAACTCTGAAGTGGGAATCTTTACCATGTCAAATAGTTACTATGTTATGCAAATAAATATACACATATGGATGTGTACAAATCTCAGAAAATATTTATTTCCTCTCTTCTGGGCATCTCAAATAATTTGTTGACACTTTGGGAGTCATATGACTTAATGAGAACAATACCCAGTTGACCACTCTGTCAGGAGAAATGAGTCTGTATTGTAAAAAAGGAACAAAGATTTTTTTTTTTTTTTATTCCTGGAGTTCTGATTCCTCATTAAATAGTAAGTCAGTTTTGACAGATGTGCTGTAGTTGTATTCATTTTTAATCTTGGCCATATGGAGTCATAGTGGAATGATGTTTCAGACATTCTACCAGTCCAGGATTACTAAAGATGAGGGAAGCAAATGTCAAATCCACAAAACCATACAGAAATAGATTTTTCTTTTAAGTTCTTCCCCCCAGAGAAGATCCAAAAGGGAATTTCCCAAATGTGTCAGCTAAAATTCTCAGAAGCTCTGACAAGACGGGGCTAAGTGACTGGAAGCAGGAAAAACTTTTGAAATTCTGTGGTGAGTCAGTAGGATTTTGAGGGGTAGGTGTTCTTGGTTCAGGTGAGGATACTATCATTTGTACTTTCTGCTGTAATCCGTGTTTACAAGTAGCCCATTGGTGCAATTTTACAGCAAAGCTCCCCAAATTTGATTTTTTGGTTTTTTTTTTAATCTTATTTGTATAAGCTAAACTAATGATGTACAGATTGGAGAGCGGATGGCTTGTGCTTTTCATTCACATGTGCTTGCAACAGAGAAGTTGCCCTCTTTTCCAGAAGGCGAATGTGAATTGATAAGGAAAAGAGACATGGGTAGCCGTGCCCCAGCTAGTATTTTCAGGCTGGTATTTCTGAAAGAAGCAATTCTAAATCTAACATTTCGTCTGTTTATTTACTACATGCAGAAGACGGGTTTTTCTCAGTTGGTTGTTAAACAAAACAGCTGTCTACTACACATCTGTTTACAAAAAATATTAGCAGATTGTGCAATGAAAGATTAGGAATGCTTATTTTAATTTGAAATGAGATAATGGGACGATCTGAAACACAGGATCTGATCCTGAATCTTTGTTTTGCTCTGGAAAATGGTGCTGAGCAAGTAACGCTCAGTATCTTCTGATTGTCCTGCCTATCAATCTGGACCACATGGCAGCAGCCTTTGGTCACATCTGTTTGAAGCTTGGGAAAACCAATGATCAGAAGACAAGTCAGTGGAAGTTTTCTCCTTATTTAGAAAATAATAGCCCCTGAAATAATTTGATTATCTATTTATGATTTTTTCAAATCATGGTTGACAGGCCTAAGCATGGGATTTGAAGACCAGTGACAAGAAGAACATTGCTGTGCACAACCAAAGCCACTGCACCTCTTTCACCATGGGCTGAGGTAGGCTAATTAAACTGTCCTTTGCCATGGCCCAAGCCTGTATTCACAGATGCTTATTGCCCTTCAGCTGATGTGAGATAAATATCAAAGCTGCAAGAATTTGCCCGAATATTTGACCCCTGAGTTTGAAGTTGAGCCTGGCTTGTACTTGTGTAGCTTCTCACTGTGTTCTTCCACTTCTGCTGCATTTTTTCATGGGTGGAAAATAATTTCTTCACCTGTGAGGGATGTTGTGCTAAAAGAAGTACTTGCAAGGTGCTTTGCAGAGGTAATTCGCTGTGCCATAAGTTGATGACCCAAAGTCCATTTGATCTAAGGCCTATCTGGGTGCTTTCTTCTGAGTGATAGAGTTGGAACACCTTAAAAAAGCCCAGTCATTAGAAAGATCTGAGCAGCTGCTCTCTGAAAATCAGAGCCACTGAAGACAGTCGAAATACCAGTTGTGTTCAGGTGGGTGTCAAAGAGGATCTGACAGAGCTTACTTGAGGCAATGAAAAGCAGCAACTTTTAAAAAAACAGAAAAAAAAAAGAAGAAAAAGACCCCAAACAAATCAACACACTGAACAGTCAGAGATCAGGAGGGACCTAATCTTCTCCTGTAGGGGAACTCTGTCCTTCAGCTGAGCTCTGTGAGGTCCTTGCCTAAGATCTGGACTTCTTGCAGCCCACGAGGAGATGTATAATCAAACTGGAATGGTTCTTGCTGTGACAAAGTTTCCTGTCTCCATATGTGTTTTGTATGCTAACAAGTATTTTTAAAGTATGAAATTCACTCCTTTTTGTCATGGAAAATTCCCACTTTTCATTTCTCAAGGGGAATTCCGGGCACACCAAGTGAAAATTGTTTAAAGGAACATCTGTTTTCTCTCATAAATTATATGACAACAACTTAATAGAAACACAACCCTCCTGTATATACTTCTGTGCTTTCACCCATTAATTACAGAGAACATTAAGGTTCCATTTTACTGTGCTTTAAACATCTGGTGCCAAAAGAAGCAGCAAGAAAAAGGGAAGCATGATTATGTGATTAGACTCGGCAGTCACAAAATACTGATCAGCCCTCATTATTGTCTGTTGCCTCCATATGAAGCTAGTGTTTAATGTGCAACTCACTGACTATACATGTATATATATCTTATCGAATATATATTCAAAATAAATATATAATCATAGATGCCATTTTATCCTGTTGCGCAGTATTTTTTCAACCTCAATTTATAATAGTTAACAAAAGCACCACGTGGTCTAAATTCAGCCAACTTTTATAACCAACTTGGTAACACATCCCAGTTTAAATCTGGTGTCCCTGCAATACCTGCAAGACTTACTCAGAATCCAGTGCTACACCTGGAAGAGACTCGCAGTCAAGCTTTTCATTCAGTCCTGCGGTCATCGTGTGCTAAATAAACAGCAGAGGCAGAACAAGCAGCCCTAACCCAGCGGGGGCGATCCCTCCCTCGCATTTGCAGGGTCTGTAGCCAAGGCACAGCGTTGAGCATGGCGTGATGGTGGGACCCGACAATTCGACCTGACTTCCCGGCCAAAGCTGGCCACGGTAATGCCAGCCAGCTCTGTGTCCAGGAAAGAAAAGCAAATGATGGTGAATATCCATAGGTTTCTAAGGGAAGGCTTCCACTTTATTTGAAACTAAACCAGCTCCAAGTTCCAGCATCTGTTTTTATGCTTTAAATTACCCCAAGTAGTTTCTTCATTTTCCAAAATTGCACTTCCTTAAAATGCTTCCTATTACACTATCACATTTTACTGTGCATTAAACATCTGGTATCAACAGCCTAAACAACAAAAAAGCATGATTATGCTGTCAGACTTAATAATTCAGAAATATTAACCAGCTCTTATACTATCAGGAGTTTTTCATGTGAAATTGGCCCTCGATGTGTATTTTGCACTTATGAGACTTTGCACATACCGGCGTAAGATAACAGTGTTCAATCTTTCACGTAACTAACAGAGTTAATTTGCCTAAATGAAATCACTTTATCAGCAATACTCTTGCCCTGCAAAAACCAAGGGATTATTCTAGTTTGTTAAAACATACCAAACTGCGATCTGGAAAATGGGGGCGGGAGGGACTTCTTCTGTGCAATAATAGATTAGGAAAGCTATTTAGCCTTAAGCAAACTTGAGAGCTATGGAGGCTGAACCATGTGGAAGGAGACCATAAAGCTCCTTGCCTGTTCAGTAACCAAATGACTGCTGCTTAGTTAGCTGTAAGCTTCAGTTTGAGACCTTTTGCTCCCATATTTAATTAAAACATCATTGTCATCTTCTGTGAGTACTGAGCTGTAATACTGCAGGCCTATTCAAGATCTGTTTCTTAATTGGTCTTAAATAGGTTAATTGCAATTCAAAGAACAAGTCATTACCAGTGGGATGTAAGTGTATGATGCAACGGGACAGAGCATGAGCTATTGGCTGGAATGCCTGATGAACAGCACAGTTATTATTTTAAGGTTGTGGTTGGAAACATTTTTATTACATGGATTTCTGGGGTTTCATTCACCAGTCACCTCCTCCTTCCCACCTTTGCTCAGTGGGATCTACCCCTGCAGCTGTTAAACTTCACGTCCACTGAGTGTGTGTCTCTGCACCAACGAAAGGGTTGGGAGCCTTCGGTGAATGGGGCAACACCAGTAATGAGGGTTTTAAGAGACTTTTTTCTTCTCTTTAGTAATCAGTTGCACTCTCGAGACAACAAACCCAATCCAATTCTGAGTACCTGTGAAGCCCCAAAGGGTACAGAAAACCGCTCTTGAACCCTCATGGGGTCCCTAAGGTGTCTGTGTGAGAGTGGTATGAACATGTACCTGGGATTTAATGACACCGTCATTACATTACGAGTGCTTTTGTAATCAAAGCATTTCAAAATGATACCGCAAGCATTTTCTAACTTGTCTAGTATCACTCGACTGAATAACTCTCTACAGCTTTGTTTCCCAGTTATACCAACAGATACTATTAATATATTAAGGCTTCTGTGTGGTGGGCTCTGAAGCCAGCCTTTTCAGGTAATCTTGAAATACTGTTGTATATGGAAAATGTATAGTTATATAATCCTCAGAAAGTCAAAAGTAATTTAGGCATTCGACTAGGTAGATACAGATTTTGCATGAATGTTTTAAGGAAAGTTGCATTTTTAATCCTTTTACTGGCTTCTAGTCCTGCCAGGCACATCGTAATGTCCCTTGGAAATTGAAGAGAGGATAATGTAAAGCTCTTCAACAGGCAATGAGACTACTGTCTTCCCTAAATAACCTGAAGCACCAGGGGCTAGCATGTTCCTTGACATAAGGAATGAAAATAGCTGACCAACTTGTCTGGCACTTGCCTCCATCTTCGCTTACCTCTGCAGCATCGGCTGCTTCAACCTACAGGTCCTGGTGCAACTGTACCACCTGCACGCTCAATGGCTATAGGCCCGGGAAGCACAACAGTATTTCTTCTGTACATCTCAGGGTTTTATACTGCTGCCAGGAGTCCTGGCACTATTTGAAGGTATTTGCAATAGCAAACTGCACAGATGAATTCGGGGAATCTCCAGTACATTTAAGGCCAAAACTCTCTTGGGGTACGGCTTCCTCAACTAAGAATTTGAGATGGAGAGACAGAAAGGTGTTCACATTGTACCTTGTAATTTCTGGGGCTGAAAGTCTTTCTCATGGGATTTGCAACATTTCCTAAAGCTGTTGTCCACTGGACTGTTGTTCCTTAGCCAGATGCCCCAAACAGAGAACACTGCATCCCCAGCTTCGCTCTTAGCTTTGCGGGCAGTGTAGTCTCTGCAGAGGTTAGCTGTCAGCAGGATTCATAGATGCAGATTTGATGTAGTTGTGGGTTAAACCATGAATTATTTTCAAAATTAGGACAAAGGTCTTAGTTGGCATTGAAAAATTATATCAAGGCAGTAGAGGACTTGAGTGCAAATCAGTCCCTGTCTCCTGATGTCCTGTCTGGTACTTTGCTGGTTGATACTAATGCTGGACAATAGTGTTCACTGTCAAGATCAGATAAATCTGTATTCTTCCCCTGTTCTTGCATTACCTAAAGAACTTGTTTTCAAGGAGGTACAAAGCAGCACGTTTACCATGCCTGAGCAAGCACCCCAAGTGTGCAGACAGTGGCAATGGAGCGGTGGATGGCAAAAAGAAGGTTATTTTTAGGACTTTGCAAAACCAAAATCTGAGGACTCAAAGCATGTCACATAGGTCACTGAACAGCTGCTAGACCGTGAGCGCTCTCAGCCTGCATTCAAATCAGTGAGCTAGAGGTAAAAGAACAGATTTTCAAGTACTGTATGTTCTCCTTCAACCATTTTTGTTAATGAAATTTTACAACTCAGAAAAAGTGACAGCACACTCTGGGTGGGATTCATTTGACCACATAAAGATATTTACAGAGAGGTTCTACATATGAGTTACTTGCCTTGACCCCTGTCTTAGCAGCAGACGGACAGATTCTTCCAAGGTGTGATTCATCCCATCATAAAGCAGATATCTTAAACAGGTCAGATGATAGATAGATACATTCTCCTTCTCTGTGTTGACCACTGAAGAAGCCTGGGGAGACAATCTCAGATGCAGCCATCAGTCACTGCAGGCATCCAAATTTTTGAGATCACACACCCCTTATAACTATGCTGAGAAAATGAGAACAAGAACCAAATTTTTTATACGTTAATATTCAGGGAAACTGGAGTCAGGAAAACACTAGGCAACAAAACACAAATGGAAAGTTTTCACCAGCTAAACAGGGTCTTTACAGGTCCATTTAGCTGATGACAGTTATTCCTATGTGCAACACCAGGACTGGAAGGAAGACTCGGTCTCAACCTATGCAAGGAAGGTATAGACAAATAAACTATCATTAGTCTTGAGCTTTTCTGCAGTGAAAGGATCAACAGCCTCTGAAGTTGCCATCAAAACAAATGATAGAATTACTGCTGATGACCCACAGTGCTTTAAGGACATGCACAAGTCATGGTTTGCAGGTAGAGGTAATATCTGTCATCAGAACAGCTGAAGTGAATCATGACTTCATGTAGCATGAAAGCTACAAGCTCTTAAGCATACAAATATTTTCCCAGCTCTAAGAAAATCTGCTTTTTCAAGTAGAGATGGATAACTTCTGAGCTAGATACAAATGGAGAACACTTGCCTGGTTGCACATTACCCACTGAAATAAGGCCACATTTTAATGCACATTTAGTGGTACCCTGTGCTCTGAATAACCTGTCTTGTATCAATTGGTTGGTTGTGGAATATGGTCCTTATTAGTCAAGTCTGTGTGGCTATTAACCTCTTGCTGATAAATAACAATACTATTTTATCATATATGAAACTTTAGTCACATGGAAGGAACAAAAGCTTCACAGGTAGGGTTAGGAACGAACACAGAAAAATACTATAGTAAGTCAGCTTTTGGGGCAGATTGAAGAGTCGAGTAACTTGGACACATCGGTATCTATGTGAAGGTCTTTTCTATATTTTTCCCACATTTCTGTCCATATTTCATCAGTTTCCACTATCCTCCACTGACAGAGGTGATCGAAACCTTCATTCAGCTTGATAAATACCTCTTCTTAAACAGATCCCAAGACTGATGTGACACGACAGAAAGTAAATCCTTACACTTGAAATTTAAACACCCTTCTTGTCCAATTCTTCCCACTACTGTAAGCTAACAAAAGAAGGATGAATCTGAGCTTTTAAGTAATTTCTATTAAGCATGGGATTTCACTCTTTCTAGACCAACAAATTGTTTCACTGTGGTAATAGTTAAAATATAGTAAATATTTGAAACAAAACCCCCCAACTCAAACAAACAAAGTTTTCCCTGCAGAAATCTGGCCTCATTACCTGGCCTCATTACCAATCCTGATTTGGCAGATGTGAACTGTCTGTGCCATCAGAAGGTAAATGCAAGGCATCTTTATATTTTCATTTGCCCTTTTCCATCCCTCCCAATTTTTCCAGATGTTGGTAGCATTTAAAAGGAAGTTGCATATTACAGTACCTCCTTATTCTGTCTTGTATTACTTACTGCTGTAGTTCTGTAATTTTACAAGACAAGTACTTTCCTATTGCTCTACAGATTCCCTGCATTTCTGAATCATTGTATGTATAATTATAATTGTTAACTTAGAAACAAACCTATGTGCACTGAGACATAAGTTGTCCTGAAGGACTGGAAAAGAATCAGGGGAGAAGACTCAATAGAACTGGAAAGGCAATTAGGAGCAAATGACCTTCTTCAGGTGGCAGGAAGCACTCTTCTGGTCAAGTGTCTAAAGAAGGAAAAAAAATGAAAGCATAAATTCTAGCACTGTAAATGTAAACACTAATAAAGAAAGCAAAAGAAAATATTGATAAATCATTTGATAAAAGCATAAAAGCAATAACAAGAAGTTTTTCATAGCAGAGAAGGAATTGTGTGAAACTACTTTTGAGGGCTAAGAAATGACTCAAGTGTGAAAGGAGAAGTCAAGGATCATAAAACCATAGCAGAAAAGCTGGATGAATTCTCTGCATTGATAGTTGCTTTAGAGGAGGACACACAGATTCCTGTACAGGAACTTTTCTACATAGGGAACAAGTTGTAGAAAGAAGCAATCAGGTGCCATGATGAGGGGAGGACACCCTGTCATACCATGATACCACCTCTTGTCAGAGGTGTGGGCTGGAACCTCTGCTCTCCAGATTAGAAATAATCTGGAAGGAGGGGTGGCAAAGTTGCAGATGATTCAAAACCATTCGTGGTGGTAAATGTGTACAAAGAGTTACAAAAGGATCTCTCAGAACTGGATGACTAAGAACAATAAAGCAAATTCAATATCCGTAAGTGCCAAATAATGCATATAGGGAAAAACAATTTTAAACTATACATGTACAGTGATACGTTCTAAATTAGCTATTTCTGCTGAGAAAAGAGATCTTGACTCACTGTGCGTATGAAAATGTGAGCTCAAAACTCAGAGGCAACAGAAACCCCAAATAGATTGTTAGAAATTATTGGGAAAGGAATCAAAAACAAACCAGAAAGTTCATATTGCCCTTGTGTGTCCCATCAGTACTCTGTGTGGTTCCGGTCTCATCTGTACCAGGAAGGATACAGCAGTAGAAGAGTGTGAAAACAGTGAACAGAGGAAGGCTTCCTTCATGAACAGGGATTGAATAGACTCAACTCCCCTCTATTTGGAAATGGAAAGGTTGAGGGCAAGTCTGTAAAGTCACAAGCAGCACAGAGATGGAGAACTGGGAACAACGAGTAATTGTTTAATACAGAAGTTAAGAGGAACCCAATTACCTTATCAAATAGCAAAACAACAGGCATTATTTTTTCACGTGGTAGTTAAATCATAGAGCTCATATCCAAAGGATATCATGGAATGCATACATGGGTCTAAAAAAAGGGCTGTTTAAGTGGAAAGCTGTGGCTGGCATGTCCAGCCTGTAAAGCCTGTAGGACTGCACAAATGGCAGAAAGTGTATTTGAGAGAGTGCTGTACTGTGCATGGCCTACCACCGTCCTGATTATTATTAAAGATCAGACGCTGGGTACAATAGAACCGTGGCCTGTTCCAGTATGAGCAGTTGTGTGGTGGTCTACATCTCAGAAGTTCTTCAGGCTTTCACCATTGCTAGTTAATGTCATTTTGTGCCTGCCTGATAGATACAAGCGTCTAGCGCTAACAGGGGGTTTCTCTGTTTAAGAAAACTTTAAGAAACAACACTGCCTTTATGTGCCAAATAGCATCACTTGGTGAGAATAAATAAAAGGATTTATGAAGAGAAAGAGATTCAGTGTGAGTGTTACTGGCCTCATTTGTGGGGTTGGAGGGAGGTTAGGAAATCTCAGAAATTTCAGAAAGCAGACTTTTCTTTTGGTCTCTTAATACTCATTCAAATTTCGTAAGGCAGTAAGTCCTGCTGTAAGTTGCATGCCCTACCTATCTCTAGTAATAGACACAAACATCTCTCTTTATGGTCTCTCTTAACGATGGGCATTCCTCATAGCAGACAAACATTTTGCTTATTTCTGATTGTAGCGACGTTATAAATCTTACCTCATGCTTAGTGCAGTAAAACTGCTTGCAGCAGGAATGGGGAAACAGTGGTTGCAGAAAACATTATGCTTCAAGAAATTAAACTAACATAGTACCAAAGCCTTCTGTAGCAATAATTTTGCTGTGTCCCAATATTTGGGGTCTTTGTGCCATGTTATTTCCCACATCTGGGCCTTGGCAGGTGGAGAGGTGCACTTAACTTCCTTCAGCTCCGTGCCATTACGCTGTATTTGTTTTCACTGTTTGCACAGATGTAACTGTAAAAACTTTACTCTAATGAGAGCTGTGAGAGCTTGGGAAAACCCACCTGGAAAACCAGCTTGGTTTTTAATATATTTTGTTCAGAAAAGCTCACCAAACTTGTAGGCTTAGGGAGAGCTTAAATAAAGCCAGTGGAGAATTTCAAATGGGGGAAAGGGGAAAGGGGCACAAAATCATAATAAACAGACTCGATGACAAACAGGTAGTGGGGAGTCAGAAGCGGATGGTGCCAGTCATCATTGATTTGGTAGATGAAATGTATAAAGACATATGACGGTGGAACCACCAAAAGGTTGAACAAGAATTTGTCTGACCCCTTTGCCCTGGAAAGGACGCTTGCCTGCTACCCTCCTGCTGCCCTGCATAGGCTGTGGGACTCCATGCAGAAGTACTCTGGACTCTGAAAAATGACAGTCTGGGACTAGGTGTTCAGTGAGATTCACAGGTTCAATATAGACATTTTGGCTGCTGCTGCTGACAAACGAAGAGCGGCTCTTTTTAGCTGGTAGTTGTGGGACATGATGGCTTTGCAGCAGTGGCGGCATAGGCGCTCCAGGCCAAAGATGGGCTTTCAACGTGCCCGTGCGATTCTGCTCATGTCGAGCAAGGCTGAACAGACGTGTGGTAGAAACGAAGGGGCTGAGAAGGGGCACTAAGAGGTCCTCTGTTCCTGGCAATGATTCACTGGGAGGAAAGAGCAAAGTTTCAAAGGCCAGAACGAGTCTAATGTACTTAACAGCTTTCCTATCAAATCAATGGGAGCAGGAGCACTTCTGACTACTGTATGTACAGAGTTACTGTTGTAACTTTAGCATGCTTGGTCAAAATCTGTGATAAGGTCGTGGACCGAGGAGGGAACATTTTTTGCTGTTGTTTGAGTTGAAGAGGAAATATTCCCGGAACCCTAACCATCTCAGTATTATTTTCATTGCCATGAATCCTCATGTTTTCCAAGTGGAGCAAGGGCCAACACTTCAAAGCTGAGCTGGATGCCAAAAATTAATGAATAGAAGGGAAGATTTTCCAGCAACTTACACATTTTGAAGACTGCAAGCTATAAAGCAATAGTGCAACTTTCATTTTTGCAAAGGTTACTTTATTTTTAAATAAAACCCCTGTTTTAGTTTGTGGAGGGTGTGACTATTCAGGCAATTGCTGGTGACAAAAAAGGGAGACGCAAAATTTCAGTAATTTTAGGTGTTGAGGGAAAAACAAACTAGACATTATTTGTAATACAGAATTAGGCAAACATAGGCATGACACACTTACAGAAAGGCATCAATGACCCAAAGAATTTAATGTTGACAAAGATAGAAAAAAATATTCAAAATATAAGGAAAGAGGGTTTTTTTCCCATCATAAATAGACAGAGCTGATAATTTCAAGGATTCATTAGGTTTTTACCATGCATGAAGCATTCCATATTGCCCTCTGAGTAGATCATTCTTAGCTGGATGATTTCTTAAAGGTTTGAAAACAGAAAACAGGTTTGAAAACTCAAATTTCCACCCGTGATTTGAGTAAACATTGTTGCAGGAGTAGCTCAGTTACATAGCTGACTACAGTGAGCAAAATTAAAAAAAAAAAAACCAACAAAGAAACCATAGTTAGAGGCCAGGTCCTGAGGCATGTAACTCCTCTGACTTAAGTTTTGCTAAACCAGTTTGATTCTAGCTGTCTGGGAAGATTTTCTATCTCTCAAGCACCTAACCTGAATTGAAAAACTTGGCAATCTTATTTCTCTTCCATCCCTATTTATCTGAAGCTTCAACATGTGTTTTCTGCAAAAGGGTACCCAAACTAAACCATAAGGTCACATCATCCTGTTCAGAAATTTACCACTTCTCATGTTCTGCTCTGTCCTGGAATCCCTGTTCTTGTCAGTGTCCCTTTTGGGGACAACCCCCTGAATTCTTAATATAATTTATGACTTGGCATACTTAGAGTTTTGTGCATCCTTAGAATTTTGTTTTGTTCTTTGTTAGATTTATTGACACATTGCCCAAACGCACTGCTTTGTAAGGCTCTGGCAACATCTGTAATACGGAACTGAGCATCTGTTATTGGAGGTTGATGCTTTTCTGGCTATACCTTGCTCCATATCAGGATGTCAACTCCGTATCAGCCTGTGAACGCACCATCATTTTCATCCAGAAGCAAAACATGAACAGCCAGGAAAGAGGCATGGTGATCAGGTCCCTGTGCCAGCAGAAGAGAGCATGCCCATAGTGCAACTCAGGAGGTAAGTAGAGACAGCCTAAGCCAGGTACGACTTGTACTATGCACATGGCATGCTCACAGAAGACTTGCAATGGACCAAGTGAATTTATTACTGCTCCCCTGGAAGCTGGCAGGACAGAATCTGTTTGGTTATATGAATCTGTTACTTACTTGGCTGTGTAATGGCAGGGAAATAGATAAAAGCAATTGTGTAGTGCAACTTGACTCCTCTTGTTCTTCAGTTTTACAAACTGAGGATGGGATTTGGAGCAAACTGGTCTATAGTACCATGACTGGCTTTCTGCATCATTTCAATGAAGAATAATTTCACTGCAGTCAATTGCATTGCATACAAGTAAAATTTGTCTGTGTTAACAGAATCTAACTCATTCACTTCACCGACATAATCCACATTTTCAGTGACACGATTTGGTAGAATCAAGTATAATGTGAATCTTGTAGTAACTCTGGAGCACACACCAAATTTAATCCATGTGCTACTGAAAACATCTTGCGGGGCATTAAGGAATGTATTTTGCAACAAACAGTTTATGATAGAAATGAATAATCGGCAAACAAATCCGCTTTACTCCATCACTAAGCGCAATATAATACCATGCAATGTTACCAGCGACAACTGTCCTCCTCCTACCAGTAAAGGCATAAAATTCATTGGTATTGTCCTTAGAGAATGATTCATCTATCGGAGGCATTTCCTTTAATCTAATTTATCTGTTGCTGTCTAAAATACGTATTTTTAAAACTTTATTTCTAGAGAGACATTAAGTGATTAAAACCAAATGAGAGGAAAGAAGACAGTTGGTAGAACAACATAAATCATAATCGAAAACATCCTGGTAGTGTAACACCGCCAGACATTTTGAATGGTTTGTGAGGCTCTGAAGAGTTGCACGGTAGTACGGCTTTTTAACATCCTGCTCAGTAGTTAAAGGGTATTCAACCTGATCTGCCTTTGTTGACAGCTGATATTATTTGACATTTTAACAAGGTTCTGTATTTGCAGAAGCATCTTATGGCACCACTTTCAACATCAGAATCTATCACAAAAAGCATTTTAACTGTTTTGCAAACAAACTTTCTTCCAGTTAATAATTAAACAGAGGAACAGCTTGCAGTATATGCTTGGAACTAATTTTACTATATATAGTTGGAAATGACAAGAGCACATGAAGATGTGACTGAAGCCTGGTAGCATTTAAATACTCAGTACTTCCTCTGTTACCTTGACTAGTGTAAAGTTGGTTCCCAAGGTAAAAACTAAGTGGTCTGCTGGCATATGGTATAACCTCCATTTGAGCGCTAAAAGCTGGATACTGTTTTTGTGAAACAGATGTTGTTGAGTGCAGCAATGCACAACTGACTCTATCTAACAGCTGGGAATCCTTCGTGACCCATATAGCTAGAAATAAACATGGTCCTATGCTTGGCAAAAGTGTAAGGAAGCAAATTTTCATTTGTTAAGGGCTTATCAAAATGAAGAATAAATGTTTTTAGCCATAAACTGATTTTATTCACAAGAGTAATCTTTCCAGCAGCTTATGCGATGGCCTCATAATATTACAGGCACCCTTTGCCAGATGAAGGCTGCAGTTGCACTGACATATAGTGCAGATGGAAAATAAACATCTGCCTCAATCAAGAGAGAAGACCAAAGACAAGGTTGACGAATATTATCTGGCATGACTATATTTGCAGGAAAGCATATAAATGCTACAGGACCAAAACCACTGGCATCGTCTGGTGTTGTCCTTATGTGGTTACTGACCATGAAGAGAGATGATTAGTATGCACTCTCCAAGGAGGAGTAGTGCAGATGCTCAGAATGATATGATTCCAACTCACTGGTATGTGTTTTGCTATAGCCATACTATGCTAGCAACAGAGCAGTTGGAAATATTTTTTTGCAGTGTTTCAATGACATTTTGTATCCTCAAATGTACTTCTTTTCGGGGGGGGGGGGGGGTGAAGAGGAGGTTTAGCAATGATTATGTTGTTAACATAATTAAAAAATGGATATAGTGGCAATTTCCAGCACTTTTTTTCTTAAACCACTTTAGGAAAAAATATTTCTGCTTGCTTTAAACACAGTCAGTTTGTAGAGAAGGAGTTAAAGGTGAATACCGCTCAACTAACAGCAAACTTTTCAGTTAATTCCCATTTTACCTTCTGGAGCAAGAGGGTAGTGTACATTTAGAGTAACTCTACATACATGCATGTACGCACATACCTACTCTGAGTTGATACAGAGTTCCTCTGATTCTCCCACAAAGGATTACAGGACTCAGGACAGATGCAGCTTCACAGGTTTTGTTTTTTCAAGGAGGATTTCTTTGTCAGATTAAAATAGGAAACTTAACAGTTTCTGGTCATTTAAATGGTGTCTGATTTCCTATTTAAATTTTAACTCTGTAAGTTCAAACTCCCCCTCTTCGCTCTGGAAGAGAGGTAGTTAGGAGGGACGTATTAACTGTTGTTCAGTCTTAATTAGTCAATGGTTTTTACCTTGTAAGAATTAAATGCATGATCTGTGTTAGCTAAATTAATGGGAAATTTATTGTAGATAGAAAACAAGTTTAGGGTTAGGATGCAGGTATAAATTTGAAAGTTGGGGATCTCAGAACTAACCAAATCCTGGAGAACTACAGGCAATGTGCCCAGCAGAGGAAAGAAAAGGATCTGGAGCATAAGACATAATACTACAGGCACCCTTTGCTAGATGAAGGCTGCAGTTGCACTGACAACATTTTAGCTGCCTATAAGTCCAAAAATCACAGCTCGATGTGGTCTGCCGGACGTAATTTTGGGGGTATGGACACACAATCACATCAATGTGGCCGCTCCTATTTGTCCCTGAAACTGCATTAGGATTCAGGCTTGGGTTTTTTAGGTGCCTCAGGAGCCAGGTGAGGCTGTTGAAGCTGCTGGTATTAAACATCCACAGAACAAGTGCAAGGAATTGGAACGAGCATCGCATATTATTTGAAGCTGAGGCAACAGGATTTTCTCCTTTACCTAGATGAATATTTCTATTAGAAGGACATGCAGGAATGTCCTGTACTACCTGCTCTGCTTGCACCTGATGAATATGAGGGAGCTCCTCAAAGGGACTCAGGGCTTGAATATAGTCAGAGCTACAGGTTCTGGACAGTTTTTTAGACTCAGCTTTGCTATTTCTTGGTGATAGTATGAGCCTTAGACAGTGTTTTCTTTAAGCTCCAGATCTTGGAGCCACAGAAGAATCTCAGTTTTCTTTAAGAAATAATATTTTGCTTTGGAGAAATTAACTAAAAAATGAGCATTCAACATCCAGAAATCAGAAGGAAAAGGAAAAGAAATCAGCACAGATGATCTCAAAGTGTTTACGACAATATCCTGGTTGTCACATCTATGTTGTTATAATTTCCTACCCTTTGGGGAAGTTACAGGAACTCAGAATTTGACTTGCAAAGTTTAATGGGTGCACAGAGCTGTACACAAAATGACATTGCCCTGCCATGTGCCATACGAGATGCATCAAACCACTCTCTGCCCCCCACATCCCCAATGTATATCTGCCAGCTGGCAGGGTGCCATCCCTAAAGCATTTGCAATTTTAGGGTTTTTTTTACCAGTACTTCTCAGAAGTCAACCACTGAGATAAGAAAAATGTGTAGGATAAGCTAAAACTGGCAGATTAAAGAGGATCTGGATCTTTTTCCCAGTTTTGATTTCTTTTTTTTTTTTAAACTAGGGTTGTTTCAACTGGTTGCCTCCCACCTCTCGCCTGCTATTCAAACAGCAGTATGTTTCCTTTAGGCAATTTTCTTCCCTTATGTGCTGTTTTTATTTCATAGTTTAGCCCTCAGACTTGTCTTTCCAACTGTAGCCCCAGCAGACATACTCTCTAATGCTCTAGTCTTAAAAAATTAATTTGAAGTAATAGACTAAAACAAGCTTGTTAAAGATGGTGCTAGCCGAGCCAATCACTAAAAGCTCTAGTTCTCAAAAACATATACGTGTCTATATGTGCGTATGGCACAGGGACAATAGGAAAGTGACTTTCTCTGAACATGCATGGAGGTTTACAGGCTATGTCAGACTTCAAAATGGACAACAATATCATAACAGTACCCCGAATATCACCCCAAAATGCCTGCTCGGCAAATTGTTGCTTTTGATGACAATCATAGAATCATAGAATGTTTTGGGTTGGAAGGGACCCCTAAAGGTCATCTAGTCCAGCCCCCCTGCAGTGAGCAGGGACACCGTTAACTAGATCAGGTTGCTCAGAGCCCCATCCAGCCTGGCCTTAAATGTTTCCAGGGATGGGGCCTCCACTGCCTCTCCGGGCAACACATTCCAGTGTTACAACACCCTCATTGTAAAGAATGTCTTCCTTATATCCAGTCTAAACCTATCCTGTTTTAGTTTAAAACCATTACGCCTTGTCCTGACACAGCTGGCCCTACTAAAAAGATTTTCCCCATCTTCCCTATAGGC
>BOSO01003286.1:0-22656 GCA_018403395.1 Gorsachius goisagi
GGGATGGGATGGGATGGGATGGGATGGGATGGGATGGGCTAGGATGGGATGGGATGGGATGGGATGGGATGGGATGGGATGGGATGGGACAGGACAGGACAGGACGGGATGGGACGGGATGGGATGGGACGGGACGGGATGGGATGGGTTGGGACGGAACAGGATGGGATGGGATGGGATGGGATGGGACGGAACAGGACGGGATGGGATGGGATGGGATGGGATGGGACGGGATGGGATGGGATGGGATGGGATGGGACGGAACAGAACAGAGCGGGATACGATGGGACAGGACGGGACAGGACGGGACGGGACGGGACGGGACGGGACGGGACGGGATGGGATGGGATGGGATGGGATGGGATAGTCTTCTACTGTGTCTGTGCCATGCCTCCAAAGGGCTGCAGAGTCTTGGCTGGAGCCTCTGCGCAGGCCAGGGATATAAATAATTCATAATAATAATAATTGAGTGGGACTTTGCAGCATGTGGCTGTGCTGTAAGGTCATGGCAACAAGATCCCCTCCTTATGCGTCTGAAAGCCGAGTAAGGGGTTTGGATGTCAGGGCAGGGCTGGAAAACCATTTAGCGAGAAACTGGGAGGTTTCAGGCTGTGTGGCCATTTAGCAGCGGGAGGAACGCGGCCCTGGAGAGCCCGGCAGAGCCCGAGAGGCAGGGAGGGATGCGCATCCCTGCTATAGCAGGCGAGGACAGGACCTGGCTCTGCCAGGGGACATCACCAAAGGGCAGCATCCCAGACAAAACAGTCATCCAAGTCACTGTCCTCCTGCAAGATATGTTCATTTGGGTTAAAATGGGTTTTTTTCAGCTCTTGGCCAGGCGTGGCTTGTCACTGCAGTGTCCCCGCAGGGCCAGGACTCCGTTGTCGGTGCGGGCAGGGCAGTGGGATGGGTACATCCAGTCCCTTCCTAGCTTCTCACATTTTAGCCATTAGTTTCCATCAGTGGATAAATACGTAAGAAGGAGGCAGAGAGTGCGACCGTGCTCAGCCCAGAGCCGTGCTCAGCCAAACCGCGTGCCCGGGGCTTGATCCCACCGCAGCTGGCAAGAACCGATCCGCTTACGGGGGACGTGAAGCAGGAGGTGCTCCTCTGAAGTCCACAGAAACAAGTCCCCACCGCTGAGCAGGAGACCCTGGCTGCATGAATGAAAAAGGCAGAAGAAATAGAGATATTTTTGTATTAATCTTAGTGGTTTACAGCTGTCTGCACTGAGAAATTAATCTCTGTATCCATTGCATCAGTTATTAGGCAACGGCTGTTCCAAAATAGCCCGTGCAGACGCTGTGTTCTGAGCCACGAGTAGTTTCGTGCCAGAAAAAATGCCTCTGCTTTGGAATTGCAGTCATATCCCGGAGTAACATAAGAAAACAGCGGTTTTACATCAGCAGATTCTCTGCAATAACCGTTGGCATCTTCATGGTCCCCACTCCTGACCACTCTTTAATGCAGACAAGCCGTGGGGGTTCAAGCCCAGGACAGCAGGGCTAGGATTCCTCTTTTTGCTCTCCTTCCCCTTTTTCCCATGCAGATCTCTCACCATCCCGCCGGGAGCCCCACCTGCAGAGCCCAGGAAAGGTTCTGTCAGGAAAACTTAGAAAGGGCCTGGGAAGAGTTTCTTTTAAAAGGTGAATTCCTATCAGATCGAGCTATTGGGCCAAGAACCCCCGGCGCGCAGCTGCCTTGCACCTCCACGCTGCTGCTGGGAAAACGTTCCATCCTTTATTGCCGGCTTCGCTTTTATTTTGTCTTCAATGGAGGCAGTTGGTTGTTTCTTTTCACCTGGACCTTCTAAAGGGCTGACTGTGCATCCGAGGGTATGCCATACCCTTGATGGTAGAAATCTGTGGGTTTATAGTTATTGGGTTTATAGTTATTACCTATCTAATGCTGTCTCTGTTTCCATAGAGACCCTATAAATAGAATAAAATTTAAATCACTATTTCCTGAAGTAGCAACTCAGCACCATAGATTTATTATATATTTCCTAGGGAAAACCAAAAGGATGGAAATTTTCATTATGAATGGATAACAGAAGGATTAAAGGGTTTGCCTGGAGCGTTTAGTGACACAGGATCGAACTGCGGATTCCTTGCCAATATTACAGGTGCGATGAGAATTAGGCCCTTATGGATTTGGACCTTGTGGTTTTAACACCTGGAGTGTTTAGGAGACGGAGCCCTTTCCATGTGGCCATGAAATCCTCCACAGTCTGCAGCTCCTGGAGGTCATGTCTCAAACATCACTGCTTTTTCCAAAAGCCAGGGCTTTTGCCAAGTGTCCCTGGACGGAGCCTGCTTCATGCTGGTTTGCAAGCATGAATAAATGGCAGCGCCGCAGTTATGGGAACCAGCATCCCTGGGGAGAGGCCCAGTTGCAGTAAATCAGCGGTGAAATGCCCCTGAACGTCAGCAGGGTCAGGACTGGCGTCCTCAAAGGTAGGGTGCTCAGCTTAACTCCAAAATCGAGACAGAGAGCAACGGGGCAGGCTTGTGCCTTGTGGTCTGCTGGGTTCCTGGTAGCTGAGGCTGCTTTGGGAGGTGAGAGGATCTTTCAACATCCCAAGATCGTTTACTCGCTCTCTGGGAGCTGTGATGGATCTGGGATCTGCTGAGCTCTTTGCAGATGCTGCCCACACCGCTGCCCCTGGTCGGCCACACTCAGGGGATTGCAGAGGGCACCCAGCCAAAATCTCCCATGGATGCAAATCTGGGCATTCCAGTGCCTGCGAGGAAATCATTCTGGGCTAACCCAGCCATAATCAGGAGCACGATCTGTTCCACCATCCATATTGCATGACTTTACTGTGGCTAGCATCCACCCCAATTCCCAGGAGCCAGCACAAGAGAAGCTATGTGCTCTGTGGGAACGTGAGCCTCAGCCCCCTGGGAGAGGAAGATCCGGGGGTAACCAGGGGAGCGACGTGCCCCCATCTCCTGCTGGAAACCAGTTGCTGCCCAGCAGGGACTGGATTTGGTGGCACTGGGCCACGAGTTGCAATTTCACCCCCATAAGTGAGGCCAGCCTGATATGTGCTGTGCTTGGAGGTCATGGAAAATCCCCTGGGCAAAAGCATTCCCCGATCCTTCCTGGAGCACATTTTGGAGAGCACGTGGCTCCTGGCAGCACGTCGGTGGCTGAGACTGCAAGGCTGGGAGTAACCGTGGCTTTTCTAGCTAAGGAAAAAGCTGCTCTGTCCCCGCTGCCGGCAGAGTTGGGGTCTCTGCACAGTGCGTGGCATCGGCTGCAGCGGGCACCCTCCTCCCTCTGTTGCTCTGAAGGATCTTTCTGCTCGTCTTGCTGCTTTCAGGGGTAGCCAGGACCATTGGAGACCTTCTCCTGGCGTGGGTAATGCTGTTGGAGCTGCACACCTGAGCCGTCCCGAGCCACTGTGCTCAGCCCCGTGTGCCATCAGATCACAGAATCACAGAATGGCGAGGGTTGATGGCCACCAATGTTTAATACTTTTCCATGGGTATAAAGTGGAGTGCTGGCCACAAGGCTTGTTCCCTTTTGCAGATCTCTTTGGGCTAGTGTGGGGTTCCCAGAGCCCTCCAGAAGCTCTTTCATCCCTTTGGTTTGGTGTTAGCATGGGCACCGTCAGAGCTGTGCGTGCCGAAGCGGGGCGATGCCGTCCCTTGCTGACAGTAACAGGGATTGTTTTCTCTCCTCCCCGGCAGAAAATCCAGCAGCTGTCCGAAGGGTCCATGTTTGGCCATGGCCTGAAGCACCTTTTCCACAGCCGCCGGCGGTCGCGGGAGCGGGAGCACCAGAACTCGCAGGACTCGCTGCCGCCGCACTACGGCATGTCCGACCACGACTCCCCCGACGAGAAGGAGCGGTCCCCGGAGATGCACCGCGTCTCCTACGCCATGTCCCTACACGACCTCCCGGCGCGTCCCACCGCCTTCAACCGGGTGCTGCAGCAGATCCGCTCTCGCCCTTCCATCAAGCGCGGCACCAGCCTGCACAGCGGCAGCCGGCGAGCCAAGAGCAGCTCGCTGGAGCCCCAAAAAGGAAGCCCCCACCTCGTCCGCAAGGCCCCCCAGGACAGCAGCCTCACCGCCATCCTGCATCAGCACCAGGGCCGCCCCAGGTCCTCCTCCACCACCGACACTGCCATCCTCCTGGCCGAGAGCGGGACCGTCTACCTGCTCACCGAGGACACCGAGTGCCTGGCCGATAAGGTAGGGCTGAGCCACGGGGGCAACCTTGGGCAGCTGGGGGGTACGAGCCCATGCGGCGGGGAGGCTGGGGCAGGACTGGGTGCAGAGCACCCCAAAATGCTCTTGGGAGGAGACTGTCCCTCGGGGCAGCGCTGGTGGCTCCTGCCCGGGAGCGAGTTGGGTCCAGAGGCTGCTGAGGTTGATGCTCCTCTCGCAGGGAGGTGAAAGCCCTGGTCCGATTCCCAGAGTGGGATTTGAGGGAGAGAGAAAGGGACCGGCAAGAGCTCTGTGCCAGTGGGGTGGGACCCCCAGCGCGGGGTCGGATGGGATCCTGGGCAGCCCAGCGCCAGGCATTTACAAGGGCTCATCCAGGTGGCTGCAAATTGGTGCCGTCCAAAGTGATTTTTAAACGGCTCTGCGCAGAGCTAATAGAGAGGCTGGTATTTCCATCTAGCGTTTAGCCCTGTTAATTATGAAACAGCTGAGATTAGCGCAGCAGCGTGGCACGCTGAGGACACGGTGAGAAGTGCTCTGCGTGCCGGTGGGATTCTCCGTGTTGGCTTCTCTCCCTGGCCTTTGGAGCTCAGGGTGGGGGTCACACTCTAAAACCACTCTCTCCTGCCTTGAGGGCTAGATACATCCTCTTTTTTTCTTATTTTACCTGAAAATGCACAGCGCAGGGGCTGGGGACGATGCTCCCCACGCCCCCCCAGCCACTCCTCTCTCCTTGGCACTGAGTCCCCAAGAGGGAAATCTGACCTGGAGACTTCTGTTGCCCTCTGAGCTAATGGAAAGAGGATCAACCAGATACTTTTTCTTTCTCTTTTCGCTCGGCTGTTTCAGCACCGAGCTGCAGCTGACGCTGGTGGCTTGCAGCGGGTGCCAGCGCTGCTCCCCTGCCACAACCATGCGGGGACGGGGCCACCACCGGGTTGTGGAATGTGGTCCCAGAGGATAAATGCATCACTGTATTCACAAGAAATGGCTGCCCAGGTCCTCCTCTCCCCCCTTTACTCTGTACAAATCAGGGCATCCCAACCCTTCCCTGGTAGTCCCCTTGCTGCACCCAGACCAAGTGCCTGAGCAGGGCCAGGGGCCATTCAGGTTGTTAATTTGAGCACCTGCAGCCAAATTTTCTTCCATCTGGCCTGTGGCATTGGCCTTGCAAGGAGCCCGGTCCTGCTGAGCCCTCTGGGTTTACGGCCGAAGCTTCAAGCCGAAGCGGCTCACACCGGGATGGAAGCACCCAGAGGGAGGGGAGAGCAGAGCGGGTCCGTGCCCGCTCGTGGAGCAGCACAAAGAGCACGAAAAGGGGATGAATAATTAACTGCATATGACACAAAGAGTAATAAGAAGAGAGACGATACTGGGGCCTTTGTGGGGCAGTGGAAAAATAACCTATTTAGAGAAACAAGAGCTATGTGATATTCTCATGCCGTATTATTTTTCCATAGCCCTCAGGAAACCCAGCCTCCTGCCCCCAGCAAACCAGCTCCTCTTCCGCAGGGACGCCTGGTGCTGCCGTGCCCCGGGCTCCAGCACACCCGGCACGGCTCCGCCAGACCCTGGCAGGCGGGTCTGCACCAGGGCTTTGGGCCAAACATCGCTTCACGTCACATCTGCCCTGTCCCGCCAGGGTCAGACGCCTCCCCGTTTCACCCTCAGTTTGGAAGCCACCGCTCCAGGAATGCACAGGGCCCCTGTGAAAGAGACGTTTTCCCCCCAGAAATTTCATGCTGGGTTTTCCATCCGTTGCATAAGGGCCTGAGCGCACGCTGGATTAATCCCTCATGGGATCACTCAGCCTCAGCAAGCGCTTTTTGAACAGCTATTGATTTTTTTTTCCCTTTTTTTTTTTTTTTTTTTTTTTTTTCCCTTAATTAGCTTCCTGCCGTTTTCCCTTCCCTGCCTTCACCAGCACTGGTTCCTTCCCCTGTGCTCCCCACCAGCACTGGGCCACCCTCAGCCCTGCTGGGGCCGGGCACACATGGATCCTCCCCCCTGCACCCCTTAATTACCCCCAAGAGGCAGCTACCCGGGTGCTGCGCCTGCGGGGAGCAGACAGGGATCTGTCACCAGCACCGCACATTGGGGACCGAAGTGGGGACAAGGCTTTGCTCTGCCAGGTGATGCCCACTGGGAGCACACGTGTTCGTGGCTTCCCCGCCGCGCTCTGCCTACCTTGTGCATGCAAAGAGCAGCTCCCGATGAGGGTGGGATGACAGTGCCATGGCCGGGATGACAGTGTGATGGCCAGGACATCCCCTGCCTCCAGCTGGCAATTGCACGCAGCTTGGGACCAAGGTTTTGTGCATTGACTCTGCTCTGAGACCCGCAGCCGACTGCTGTGTGCCCATGGAGTGTGTGCTCTCTGGTTTTTGCCCTAAGACAGATCTCCGCTTGCCAGCGAGCCCCTCGGGCGGGCTGGGGGAGCCGCTTCTCCAGGGCTGCAGGTACCCATGGCCAGGAGCACTGCTGGATTTCGAGCAGCCGCTCTCCCGTGCATCCCATCACGCGTGGCTCGCTTGCTTAACCAGAGAGAGGTGGTGTATTTGGGGCACACGTTGGTGTCGGGGTGTCCAAGGGAGCACGTGGCCGGTGGTGGTGTTTCACACGAGGATGTGCCGGCTTGCGGACGTGGTGGCACGTGTGACAGCGGTGGTGGCAGCGGCGTGGTTGGCGTGGGGGAGGCTGCAGACAGGGACAACGCGTGGCGATGGCAGCGTGCTGGAGAGTTTTCTCCTGATCTCACTAATCTCCTCCTGGTGACCCGCCAGCGCTTTGTGGGAGAGGCGGGCAGACGGGCATTACCGGCTGGGGACGCCCACCGAGGCCCCGGCACCGGCAGCAGCGGCTGTGGGGTCCCCCCACAGCCCCCAATCCCCTGCAGCGGTGGGGTCAGCCCAGCGCCGGTGCTGGCGGGGCACAGCACCCCGGGGGGACCCTCGTCCCCCCTGTCCCCGTTGGGGCGGCCGGAGCTGGAGCGGGACGGGCGCGGGGTTTTGTGCCTGGTGCTGCCAGGGAGCTGCGCGGAGGCCTGCGGGGACTGCGGCATGGTCCACGTCCAGGTGAGCCCCCGACTCGCTCCGGGGCCTCGGGGTCCCCCCGAACCCCTGCAGCCCACACCGAGCAGCAGCGGGGGGCGAGCGGGCCGGATCCGGGGCTGGTGGCCGTTAGAGGGCAGCGTTACCGCGCCGGCGTGCACGGGTGTCTGTCTGTCTGTCCGTCTGTCCGTTTGTGTGCACTCCCCGCCGGCTTCTCCCCCAGCATCCCGGAGGGATCCGCTCACAAGTGTCACGAGTGCCAAGTGCTCAGCAGCGCGGCTGGGACCCGCGGAGCACACACCGAGGGGTGCGAGGGATGGACTCTGCCCGGGCTCCCTGCCCGCCTGCCCTTGGTGGCCCTCGGCAAGTGACAGCACCAGCTGCCACCGCGCTGCCTTGGCCCCCCTGGCACGGATGCTTCTCCCCTGAGACACAGGGGAGGGACGGGGGGGAGCAAGGGGGGCTTCGCGCCACGTTTCAGCTTTGGGCTTGCGGGCCAGGCCGGCTGCTGAGCGGCTACGAGCCACACTTATTTATGGGCTGGTAGCCAGAGTGTGCCATTTCCCTGCTCCCATCTCTTCCCTCCCCTGCCCAGTCTCTGCGGGAGGTGGGCTGCGGTCCCAGGGCCCTGCCACCCAGGGGGGACCTGTCCTTACGGCCCCATCCCCACCATCCTGCTGCCTCAAGGGCATCAGTGCTCTGAACACAGGGCAGGATTCATCCCGCTAAATTTAGATGCCCACCCGGTCAGTGGCTATATCAGGGCAAGATGGATTACAGGCAGCAGGGAGAAACCCGCAGTTTCTGAGCATCTGCCCCCAGGGTGGCTGTGGCCCATGGGCACGGAGGGGTTTGGGCGGGCGGTGGCCACAAGGCTGCGGGACGGCTCAGCCCTCACCCCAGTAGCTCAGGGCCAAAAGGCAAAGTTTGTCTCCCCTGCTCAGGCATCTGCTTTTGGGCTGCAGCGTGTCCAGCTCAGCCCTGGCCCCCGCCGGCCCCGCCGGCATCCGACCGCCTTCGGTTTCAGGGTGGGGACATGCTTTCTCACCTCCCACGGCTCCAGTTACCCAGAACTGGTCTCAGTCGACAACTGGGGCAGGGAAGACGACAGAGGCTCTGCACAACCCAGCCGTGATCCCCCAGGGCCCATGTGGCCCATCAGGGCGCTGAGCAGCCCCAGCCTGGCTCCAGCTCAGAGGGGAGATGCACTGGGGCTGGGGACTTTTCGGTAGGAAGCCGAGTTTGCTCCATGGCACTTCTTGAGTATCCTTTCTCCCTGTGGTGGGTGAGGACATGGCGGTGGCAAGGGAGGTTGGATGCGTACAGTGGGGTGGCTCGGATGGTGGGATGCTGGTGAGCGCTTTGCTGCCCCTAAAATTCACTGTCAATGGGAATTTTGTGGTGCTGGGGCCAGCTATCCTAAAACCAACGGCTTGAGGCTGAGCTCCTGAGCAGGTAGCCTGCTTTCTGGAGGTGCTGAGGAACCCTGAGCAGCTGGCAGGAGCTAAGGGGATGCAGGACCTTCAAGTCTCGCTGGTTGCTGTCCCCACATGTCTAATCCAGGCAGGGGTTTCCCCTCGCTCCTTGCTTCGGTTTCCCCAGCTGGGAACCAGGGCCAACATTTCCATGCGTTGGGTGAAGTCTCTTGCATCTCTTTAGGAGGCTTTGCTGACGGAGACAAAGCTCATCCTCCCCTCCCACCCAAACTCCGGGCAAGTTCTGGTGTTAAAATCTGGAGGAAAGAGCTAAAATAGGCCAGTGGTGACTGCAAAAGTGGATAGATGGAATGGTGGTGTAAAGCTGCCCTCCCTGCAGCCCCATGGCCGGGCATCCCCCTGGGCAGGGTCCCAAGGGGGTGAACCAGGGAGCACCGGTGTGTGGAGACCCTGCAAGTGCCAAGGGTTTTGGTAGGGAACTGCTGACCTCCGCTGCGAACCGGGCACCATGGAACTGGAGGTGCGAGAGTACTCACGTCCAGGTTGGCTCTCACCTCTCTGCCTCCGTTTCCGTGCGTGTCACGGGGGAATGAGGGTCTGTGGGTGCAGGGTGGCAGTGGGAACTCATTCCCTCACTCCCATCGGGATGGTCCTTCGAGGAGCGGTTTGGGAAAAGCAGATAATAGCTGTGAAGACAAAGATACCCGAGATTGCTGCTTAATTAATTCAAGAGAAGAAGAATATCAGACTCTCGCACTGATTCACCCCCTAGCAATAGACATCGTGTTCCTCAGCCTTCGTTGACATATGGCTGTTGTTCCCAGCCCACCAGCAGCTCCCGCTCCCCGACAGGCAGGAGCCGTGGATGCCGCCTTGCCGCAAGCCCCCGGGGGATTTGGGGCCAGCGGGTGGCTGGTGGGGAGGGTGGATGCCCAGGGGGGACAGGGCAGGATTGGGGGAGCAAGGGTTCATGCCCATCCCGCAGTCCGTCCTGCCCGTCCCCTGCTGCCGTGGGCAAGTGGCTGGGTTGTAGCTGGGAGCAGGATTTGGCTCCTGAGTCAGGATGAGCAAAGCAGGGTCCTGCCTTGTGACTCCTCACCCCCCTGCCTTCCCCCTCAAACCCTTCATACAAACGCTGCCAAAAATTCCCCCCCCAGCTGCACAAGCACCCTCTTCAAGGCGTTGAAACCCAGCTGCAGCACGGGCTGCGGGTGCTGCTGGTGGTTTTTGTGCTGTCTCACCCAGCGAGCGAAATAGCAGCACCGTTGCTGGAGCACCCAGGGTTACTCCCTCCAGTAAAAACAGCAGCGGGAACTTTTCCAAAGATTCTCCAGGCATAGGCAGGGCCCTGAATAGCTTCACCCGTGAGGGATGGTCATCCCTGCAGAGGTGTCCCTCCTGGTGACCTGTGAGCCCAGGGCACAAGGGACAGTCCCCAGCCTGGAGGATGTGGTGTCAGATGAGGAAAGGCTGGGGTCCGCATGGGCACAGAGGCACAGGGACTCCCCAAGCCCACGGCAGGCAGCGGGGACGGATCCCCACCCCCCCGGGGGATCTGCCCATCTGTACCCACGCAGCCGCCCTCCACGCAGGGCTCTTTGCTGCGTGTCGTGCAGGAGCACGCTCCCCGCCTGCTGCCCCGTGGGATGGTGGCATCATCGCAGCTCAGGCTGGGGACCGGGGAACCGCGGCGTGGCGGCGGCTCGTTTGTTTATTCTTCGCATCGTTCGGAAGGCAGCCCGGGCAGGCAGCGCTTGGCGGTGCTGTTTGTTCTCCCAGCACAGTTGGAGGAGCAGGACCGGCCCCTGCAGCACCCAGCTTGTTCCCGCTCCCCCGGGCTCCTTCCGAGCTCGCCAGCCTGTGCTGCTTGTTCCTGGCTGCCTCAGAGCCTCTTAGTGCCTCCTCCGAAAACTGCTCCGTCGTGCGATCCTCTGCCCCTTCGGCTCCTTAACCACAGCCATGGCAGAGGGAGAGGATCTGGCCGCCTCGCGGAGCTCCGGCCCGGCGCTTTGCAGGAGTGACCAGGGCATCCTCATGCCGGAACCACATCCTCCTGAATCCTGTCCTGGGAAAAGGATATTGCTCTTAAATTCTCTTCTGGGTGTCTTTGTAAGTACCCCCCTCCGCTCTCCTTCCTGCTCCTAGGCACTGCAAGGCAAGGACTCAGGGTGTCCAGGACTAAGGGGTGAGGAGCAAGGTGGTACCTGCAGGCGAAGGTCAGGCTGCTGCTGGGCTCTGTGTGGCTGCTGCTTGCAAGGGGTGAGGTCTTAGCCAAGAAGCCACTTGCTTTGGACACCAAATGCACTTGGGAAGGTGAAGCAAAGGCCCGGGGGACTTTGCAGATCTTTACCTGTATCAGCATCCCGGCTCCCGATAATCCGTACGCAGCTTTCCCAGCCTGGTTGAGGACACTCTAGCGCAGCTCTGATGGTCTTACTCCTTTTTTTAGTATCTGCTTCTCTGTGCTAAGCCCAACCCCAGCTGCTGCCCATGCTGGCCAGCAAAGGCAGAGCCCAAGTCCAAAATTTGCTGCGTGCTTGTATTGCCTCACTGGGTGACCCGTCTCTTGGCTGAGCTGCTCGGACCGGGACGTTGTAGGCAGTCAGGGCTGGATTCTGCACCACTCAGCACCGGCACGCACCAAATGTGCTGTGACTTTGTGGCCGTCCAGGGATTTTCTTTGCATGGGAGCTGGGCTTTATTTATTTTTAAATTTGCCTCTTACAGGCAGGCCTGAAAAACATAGCTGCCACTTTCTAAGCAGCGGACTAAATCTAAAGCAGAGCTGGTGCTAAGGATGAAGGGGAGTCCGCCACCAACCTCGCGGGTAATTTGCTTGCAAACCCCCCACTTTTCCCGTGGGGTTTTTGCATGGTGTGGAAGGGAGGCTGTGCCCTCGGGAGGGGAGATGCTGCACCACTGCTCCACCTCGCTTTGCCAGGGCATTAATAGGCGACATTCTTGCTTCTGCAATTATTTGCTAACCCCAACCTTCAGCTGGGGAGCTGAGAACAAGTTGTTTCCTATGAATCAAGCTGCCTGAGGTCCCCAATAAATAAAAAAATGCTCTCCAGGCCTCGTTGCAGCCAGGCTGCCTGTAAAGTCTCATCCTGAGCATCCTGGCTTTTACCAAGTCCTCACCTCTTCAGCCTCCTCTGGGGGAATCTGTGCTCCTCCATCCTTCCCTGAGGTCAGGGACAGCCTGGCAGGTCAGGCAGGGTTTGCAGGGGCCTGAGGGCTGGCAGGAGGTGTGGGGGGCTCGGGGGGCCATTACAGTTAACCACGGGCTGGGAGGGCTGAGTCGCAGCACAGAAGCAGGGCTGTGCCTGGCAGCCCCCAAAAGCGCTTCCCCCCACTCCTGCAGCACAGCTGCGAGCGGCCGGCGGGGAGCAGATGAGCTTTGGGGCTGGCCCCAGCACTTCTTAACGAGGGAAATGGAAAGCAGAGCTCGGAGCAGGGAGGGTGTTTTCCAGAGGGCCACATGCAGCTGGGGATTTTTCCTGCCCCGCTGAGGCGACGGAAGAGCGATGGGAAGTGACCTCTGGCTCCTGCGCTAAAACGAGAAGTGATGCTATGAGAGATGTTAAACCAAAGATGAAATTTCCCTCGGTAATCTGCCCTGTGTCATGCCCGGAGGCATCCACAGCCCGGGGCTTGCCCAGGCTGCAAAATCCACCCTCGCTGGGGCAGCTCGGTGGGAGCAGAGGGCCGGGCGAGGAGCAGCGCCTGCCCGTGGGACACACACGGCTCCCACCCACGCCGGCAGGGAGCCGTGGGTGCTGCCAGCACCGGTCCCCGTGGGCAGCATTGCGGCGTTGCCCATGGGGTCTGGCTGTACCCCACGTCTCTGGAGCGCTGGCGCAGCACCGGGAGGGAACCCTGCTCCTTCCTCACCCTTCCCCGGCGTGGCTGAGCACCCTATGGTAGGCACCGCTGGTTTCTGCTCCTGGTGGGTTTAACTTACTGGGGAATCTGCTCTTCTCTGTGCCTTTCGGTGTAGATGGCACCAGAGCCCACTGCCAGGGCCTGCAGACAGTAGGTGAGGACGCGGGGAAGGGGCTCGGCGCTGGCGTGCTCAAAGGTTGCAAACTCGCAGCCCGGTGGGGAGGGGAGGCTTTTGCCTCTGAGATCCTGTCCTCCTGAGAGGACAGACCAAGAAACCCGGGAGCTGCTGACAGCTCCGTGTGTAGAAGCAACTCCTGCGGGGTTACGTGGCGTGGGGGATGCTCAGGTGGGCACAGGGCTGTGCTGTCCCCAGGCTGGGGTGCGGGGCTGTGTACCCAGGCTGGGGTGCAAGGACCAGCCGGGTCCCTCCAGCGCCGCTTCCCCACTGCAGGGCCAGCAGCCAAGACCAGTTTGGGAAGACGGCACTGGGGAGCTGTGCTGCCGTGTGGTCAATTCAGCCTGTCCCGTGCTCCCAAGCACCGTCTCATATAAATACCTGCAAAGTGCGGCGGCACGGCTGGGGATGCCCTGGGCAGAGTGCTGTGCATGGTGCTGGTGCCCCTGCTGCGGGAGTTTGGGCTAGAAGGGGCCAAGGATTTTACTTACTGGTGGCTGGGCTGCTCCAGCTCTGCCTCCTTGCCGCTCCCAGTGATGCACGGAGAGCTGCGGACATGGGCACTGGCACCAGAATTGCACCAGGAGGGTCTGGCAGTGCTGGGCTGAAGGATGGGGTGATTCAAGGAAATGCGTTCCCAGCTCAGAGCAGCCCAAGCGGAGGCTGGTGCTTCTGTGCCCGTTTCCTCCTCCTGTCGCACTGGTCAGCTTATCTGCAGCCGCCCGTGTTCCCGCTGCTCGGCAGCACAGGCAGCCCCCGGCAGCCCCTGCCCCAGCCCTGGCAGAGCCGATGTCTCCTGGAAGGGAAGCATTCCCGCAGGGAATGCCGTGGCGGTGTCCGTGGTGAGGCTTAGGGGAGCTCACGTTTGCAGGATACGGAGGGACCGAGACCTGGGGATGGTGATTTTTATGGAGTTGTCGAACCAAACCTTTCAAATCCATGCATGCCAAGTCAGGGTGATTTTTGTGCTACCTGCTGCTAAACCCAGGCAGAGCCAGCTCCAGGGCAGGCAGCGCTGGCTGGGCACCGCGGGGTAGCTCAGAGGTGCAGCGTTGCACCCAGAGCCTCTCCGATGTGGCAGGTTGCACATCCAGGGCACGGACAGACGTAGGGACAACCCCAGAGACCATGGGAAGCTGAGCGGTGCTCGGCTTGTCTCCGCTGTGGGAGCAGCACGGTCTTCCCCATTAAACATGCATCTAGGTCACGATCAGCTCATCGGTCCGGCCTCTACAGTTCAATGTGTGGCTGAAAATACTTCCTAAGCTGTTGTTGTCTCGGTGCCTTTTTTTGAAAAATAACTAAACCAGAAGAGCTGCAGATGAACCTCTCCCGTTCAGCCCGTCGGCGGCGGCTGCAGGGATGCTCTGGTCTGCGGCCGCGGTTGGTCTGAGGTTTCAGCATCGGCAGGGCACGTTGAAGGCTTTGGTCTGGCACAGCGTAATGCTGCGGGCTTTAATTCTGCTTCCCTCAATCGCTCTGATCCGGGCCTGATCCTGCAGTGCTGGCCACATAAACCCTGCTCCGTGCAACCCCAGGGCTTTGGGCGGAGGCAAATGCCCAAGCTCCGGGTCTCCTTTCTCACCAGGACTTTGGCTTTGGCCCCTCACCAGCTCCGCTGGCCTCGGGGTAAATGCAGCACCTGGGGGGTGATTCCAGACTGCTTCTGCAGAACTAGAGCCTGCTGTCTTCCCGGCTTGCTTTTTGGGGGTCCTGTTTAATATCTTTTTAATTGCACGTGAAGTCTCAAACGCTTGGATCTGGTCAGTCGGCTGGACGTGTTTTCTGTGCATTGCGTGTTCTCCCATGGCAGAACTGGGTCGGTGCAACCTTCCCCATCGCTCTCCGTGGTGTGAGTGGGCCCAGATCCAGGTCCATCCCAGTGCACGGCATGGGCCAAGGCACCATCTGGTCCTGGCACAAGTGGCTGGTTCCTGGCTTTTAGCTCCCTCAAGCTGCCCAGCTCTTTGCCTGGTGCCTGTATTTTTCCCCATGCATTGGTCCCACCCGGGATTTTGCTTTACGCGTGCCTCCCCCTGCCTCTCCCGGGCTTTTTCTGTCCTGGTATGTGACACAGCAGATGACAACAGCCCGTCCCGACCCGCTGCGTCAGGGCACAGGCATTGTATGGGGCTGGAGGCGTGTGAATATCCCGCCACAGGGATGAAGGGGTGGGGGGGGTGGGGGGTTTGCATTACAGCCCTGAAAGCTCCAGTCACCGAGAGCTGTAAACAGCTCCAGCAGATTTCCTGAGTCGGCAATCCCGCCGCAGCCATCGGCTCAGTCCCTGCGCGTTCCGGGAAGCGCCCGAGGATGCAGGGACAGCCCTGACGGGGTCTGCAGGAGCGATCTCCTCCTCCTTCCCTCCCTCCCTGCTGCTCCCCCGAAACTTTGCTGCCATCAGCTGCCGCTTTCCCCCGGCCAGGCACCCTGCCATGGCAGCCCGTGCTGCCCGCGCATCACTGCCGGGCTCCGTGCCGCGGCAGGGACACGGCCCAGCAGTCCACGCCGACTAGCCCTGGGGGACCCGAGCCCTGCCCGCGATGGAGGTAGGTCCCGGCAGCCGTTGGGGATTAGAATAAGACCGTGGGGAGGATGATGATGGGCAGAGAGACCCGCAGGGGCTTTCGGTACCTCCGCTTCGGGCGCTCGGTGAAAGAAACCCACCGGCATGATCTGTGCCAGCGCAGCAAAGACGGGGTGGGAAGCTCTGCTGCGAGCTGAAACCCTTAACGAGCCTCCCTACATTATGTAAGAAAAATTACTCTCAAGCTGGTAAATTAACGGGGGGAGTTGCTGCCGGCCCGTTGTGTCCATCCAGGGGCAGCACGGGAGCGGGCAGCAGGCAGGGAGCGGAGGGGGACACAGGGCTGCCTGCCCCATTCTCTGCTGCAGGCTTGAAAGGAGGGTGGGAAGTGTGAGTCAGGGCTCCTGCTTCCATTTTCAACGCCTGGGGTGGGTACCGCGGTCTGGTGGGAATAGCGGCTCCGCTCTGGGAGGCACGGGGCTGCAAAGGCACGTGGGGACGGGGACGGGACTGGGGACACCCAGAGCGTCCCCTGCAATGCTGGGCTAATTGCAGTCACCAACTCGCAGGACAGATGCTGTCCCAAATGATGCTGATAAAGTGCTCTGGGGAAGAGGGGCCATGGAAGCACCCGCATATAATGACTGCCCCCAAAATCAACCTCCCCACGTCCACTGCCCACCTGCATTCCTCTGCCGGTTGTGGCTTCTCCCGTGTGGCTTTCCACAGCCACCGAGGGCCTGGGGCACGGTGACACCCACGCTGCAGAGCTCCCAGATCAGTGCAGCAGCTCCTCGGGTCCACCCTGCCTGCCAGCATCCCTCGGCAGCTCGATGGCGCTTATTTTTCCCATGCTTGAAGGTGCATATGGTCCTTCCCACAGCCGTTTCGTCCCCAGGTTGCATTTGAGCTGGGACCCACAGTCACCCTTCGCAGTGAAAGTCCTGGCTTGGGGTCGATGGAGCAGAAGCCACAGCGTTAGCTCATCCCCTGCGCTTCCCAGTAGGCTCTAGGGTATGGAAAACACAACGGTTCAAGGCATCAGTAAGCATCTCGGGAGTTTTGTTCTGAACTTTGCAATAATTGTGCAATTTCTTAAAGGACGGGTTTAAATCCCTTCCAGTCACGGGTGTGTCGGGAGACCCCCAGCCCCGCGCCGGGGACACAGCCACGAGCGAGCTGCTGGGTCCCGAGCTCCTCACCTGCCACCCGGGCTTTCTCCCATCAAACCTGCAGCAGCAAATAAACCAGCATTGCATAATTGTGCCCGGCCATGGCCCTCTAAGTACTGTTCACTCAGCTTATTAGCTTGAGCCTTTTGCATATCTCAGCTCTCCTGGGTTGAACTCTGGGGATAAGAATAATTTTTCTTCCTGCGTCCTGCATTCCTCCCGCATCCCACATCAGCCCCTGCTCTCCCCTCCGAGCCTGCCAGGAAAACAAGCGCTGGAAACCAGCACTTTCATTTTGATGTGCCTACCAGAAGGTTTTCTGCATGTAGGGAAAGTGTGGCTTTTACTAATCCCCCGGTTAAATCCACTGCAGAGTCATTTAGGCCTGCTGGGATTTAGCAGCCACTGTCTGTTAATACCGCGGAGATGGGTATTGTCTTTTTTGGGTTGTTTTCAAAGCAATAACCTGATGGGGCTTTCTGATGATGTGCCCTGTGTCTGAGAAAGAGCAGAGCTTTCAGGGGCGCTTGGGGAAAGGATTTCACCCCAGCCACGTCAGCACGGATGGGCAGCATCGGATCCATGCCGTTCACCACCCGGCCTGCCCTCCCTTCCCCCCGCGCTCCCAAACATACTCCCACGAATAAATCCAAAAGACTGGCTTTGCAGGGGCAAAGGTTTGGGGGATTCCCAAACCTTTCCCTCCTTGGAAACAAAGTTTGAGCAACTTCTCCCCTTCGCTGGCCCAGTTGGGGTTTCCCATTTCTGGGGCTGCCTTTTCCTTTTCCACGGCCGGTTTGTCCCTTACTGTACAGAGAATTGGGCATTGGGGGAAAAACTCTTTGTTTCCTGCTGCTTCTAATTTCTGCTTCTTGATAAGAAACGGAAGCAAAACCCTTTGCGGGGTGGCTGGAGGGCCCAGCCTGGCCAGCAGCTAAGAATGACCTGGCAGTGGGGTCTGAAAACTCTGCAGGGTTGTTGGGCATTTGAAAAATAAACAAATAAAAGTGCTGGTCCAGCTCCCAGCTCTGCCCTGGGTCTGCCTGCTGGCTGGGGGCTGCTGGGTCTCCCCTTTGCTCCCATCCTCCAGCCCCTGCCCCGTATTACAGGAGAGAGAAGGAAAGCCTTGGGGAGGGGGCTGTGGGATGCTCCCACCGAGCTTCTGGTTGTCTGCTTTTTGCCTCTCAAGGAGGCTGAGACCCCCACGTGAAGCACCAGCACCCCCAGGGTCCCAGCAGCACCAGGGAAAGAGGAGATGCAAGTAAATAACAGGAGGGCAGCGTCTGCCCCTGCTTTTCCAAGCCCCATGTGGGACCCGCTGCGGACAGGAGTGTTTATAAGCAGCATCTTGAGAACATTTCTCCCTCCCGTGCAAGGCATTTCCTGGTGATAACGCACTCCTAAGTAGTGATCTCGCAGCATTATCCCTATTAAAGGGTCATTCGGGGAAAGTGTGATGGAAATTAGAAATTATTCAGGTCTGCCAACAGTATTTAACTTTCAAGCAGCTCTTAATTAGAAGCCAGGAGCCATTTATACAACCACTGATATTTGCATAAGAATCTGCATATAAAACCCAGCAACTGCAAAGATTTAGTGATTTTTTTTTCTTTTTTTTTTTTTTTCAAGTGGCAAAGCAGCGTGCCTGGGTCGGAGCGTGCGAGGCAGGACCCTGGGTTGCAGCCCAGGCTCTGCCAGCGATGTTAAGTGTGGCCTCAGGCGAGTGATTTCCTCTCCCAAGGCTCCGATTTTTCCATCTGTAAAATGGGAATCAGCACGTGTCCAAACTTTCTAGGTGGCAGCTTGTGTTTGCAGAGGGGTCTGGCATTGCCAGGTGAGGAAAACTTGGAAAAGAAAGCAAAGGAATCCCAGCACCTGCAGCCAGCCGCTCTCTGGGGGCCAGGAGCTCCTCCTGCAAATTGGGGTTACGGCAGAAAAACTCCTGCGTGCATCTAGAAGAAAAGCCAAAGTCTGAAAACAAGACTAAAATACCTCGAGGTTGCTCAATCCCTGCTCTCACAGCTGGTTTGGTGGGGGATTTGATGATGGGTTCCAGTTTTAGCTCCTCACTCCTTTTTCCCTGGCTGGCACCGGGTGTCCAGCAGCCCAGAGACGTGGGTGCGAGGGTGGAAAGTCAGAGCTCCCGGCGGCAGATGCTCCTTGCTAAAAGCAATTGGTCAAAACCAGCCCAGAAATCCTAAGGATGGTTTTTTTTTATAATTATTTTATTGCTGCGCCCTCTAACTGGCTTGTTCCCAGGATGCCAGCAGTAGTGGTATGGCTGGGAAATGCTTAACCAGCTGGAAAAAGAGCAACTTTTTGCTATTGCTCTGGTTAACTGTTCTGTTCAGCTCTTGCCTCCTTCTCCTGCCCTCCCCCACCCCGTTCCTCTCCTGCCCCCTCCCCGGGGACTGCCTGGGCGTTCGCTCCCTCCATTGAACATCTCCCTCCTCGCTTTTTGCTCACAGCTGGACAAGGGGGACGTGACCGCGCTCAGCCTGCCCTCCACCGCCGGGCACGGCGACGCCGACGCCACCGTCTGCCTGGACGTCCCCGATGGCACCCCTGACCCTCACAGGACAAAAGCCGCCATCGAGCACCTGCACCAGAAGATCCTCAAGATCACCGAGCAGATCAAGATCGAGCAGGAGGCTCGGGATGACAACGTGGCTGAGTACCTGAAGCTGGCCAACAATGCGGACAAGCAGCAAGCCTCCCGCATCAAGCAGGTTTTCGAGAAGAAGAACCAGAAGTCGGCGCAGACCATCGCGCAGCTGCACAAGAAGCTGGAGCACTACCACAAGAAGCTGAAGGAGATTGAGCAGAACGGCCCTTCCCGGCAGCCCAAGGATGTCTTCCGGGACATGCACCAGGGTCTCAAGGACGTGGGCGCCAACGTTCGCTCCAGCATCAGCGGCTTCGGCGGCGGCGTGGTGGAGGGTGTCAAGGGAGGGCTCTCGGGTCTGTCCCAGGCCACCCACACCGCTGTGGTCTCCAAGCCCCGGGAGTTCGCCAGCCTCATCCGGAACAAGTTTGGGAGCGCAGACAACATCGCCCACCTGAAGGACACGCTGGACGATGGGCACCCGGAGGAGGCTTCGCGGGCTCTCAGCGGCAGTGCCACCCTCGTCTCCAGCCCCAAGTACGGCAGCGATGACGAGTGCTCCAGTGCCACCTCTGGCTCAGCTGGTGGCAGCAACTCAGGGGCAGGACCCGGTGGCTTGGGGAGCCCCAAGTCCAACACGCTGGACAGCCACCACAATAACTTTGACACCATCCTGGAGGAGCTCCGGGAGATCAAGGACAGCCAGTCACATCTGGAAGACTCCATGGAGGACCTCAAGGCGCAGCTGCAGCGGGATTACACCTACATGACACAGTGCTTGCAAGAGGAGCGGTACAGGTAGGGATGGGTGGGTGCTGGGGTGGCAGCATGGATCACCCAGGGTGGCTCTTCAGGGACCACGAGGCGACCATCGTGGGCTTGTCCAGCAAAGCCCTGCATGCTAGGGATGTGGGGAGCTGCAGCACTGCCCTCCTCACTGCCAGACCCCCCAGCAGCACCAATTCCAGGGAGGATCATGAAACACTTCCCCTTCGGCAGCCATAACCAGCTGCAGCCAGCAGTGGGGTGGGTTGGAGGGGCCAGGCAGTTTCCCCAGCATCAGGGGAAGGAGGACAGGGGGGTCCACGAGGGGACCTGCCCACCCCAGTGCCCCTCCACCCCCATGCACAGGTACGAGCGTCTGGAGGAGCAGCTGAACGACCTCACCGAGCTTCACCAGAACGAAATGACCAACCTGAAGCAGGAGCTGGCCAGCATGGAGGAGAAGGTGGCCTACCAGTCCTACGAGAGGGCACGGGACATCCAGGTAGGGGAATGTGAGGGCTCAGGCCCCCCCCCTGCTGCACCCTCCATCCACGGGGCAAGAAGGGACCCTGGGCTGGGAAAGAGGGTGGGCAAGGGGGACCCCTTTTCTTAGCACCCTCCAGATGAGGTCCTGACAGTGATGCTATCACAGGAAGAAGCAGGTAACTAAACCATGTCCCCAAAAATCCCTGTCCATGCCCCAGTGAGTCCCCACTGTGCTAAAGTCCCCGGGTGGGCAAGGCAGGGGAAGGCTCTGGCTGGCTGGCTGCAGTGCTGGGCTGTTACGAGCCACGTGTGGGCCAACACATAGTCCCTGCTGTCCCATTTTGGGTCATCTCCCATGCTGCAGTAGGTATTCCCCGCACCGAGACCTTCCCTGGCCCAGGCAGAGCAGGACGGGCATGCATTGCACATCGCGTGGGTTTGCTGGGGTAGTCACTGTCACAAGGTCATGCACCCATGGGAGCTGTGCAAGCAAAACTTCCCAGCAGCAAGGTCTCAGAGCACGGGGCAAGTACTGAAAGCCCTCGTGGGGCATCCCCGGAGCTGCCACCGGCCCTGACGTGCTGTCCCTCGCAGGAGGCGGTGGAGTCCTGCCTGACACGGGTGACCAAGCTGGAGCTGCAGCAGCAGCAGCAGCAGGTTGTGCAGCTGGAAGGGGTGGAGAACGCCAACGCCCGGGCGCTGCTGGGCAAGTTCATCAATGTCATCCTGGCCCTGATGGCCGTGCTGCTTGTCTTCGTCTCCACCATCGCCAACTTCATCACCCCGCTCATGAAGACCCGCATGCGCATCCTCAGCACCGCCCTGCTCGTCCTCTTTCTCTTCTTCCTCTGGAAGCACTGGGACTCCATCACCTACTTTTTGGAGCACGTCCTGCTCCCCAGCTGATCCACAGCCTGGCCGCAGCGGCCCCGGGGGCTTTCCATTTCCCGCAGAGGAGAAGGCCAGGGGGACGGTGGTTCAAAGCCTTTGGGTTGTTTCTTCACACGCTCGGTTTGGTTGCTTTCCCCGCCCTCCATCCTCGCTGCAGCCAGTGGCAATTGCTCAGAGCGTGGCATGTCGGAGCCGGGATCCGTCAGTCCTCTGGGATGTTTGGGGAGGGTGGGATAGGGAACGAGGAGAAGTTTTTGGAAGAAACTGGTTATTTATGGGGTGCTGAGTTTTTCTAGGGCTTTGGGGTTGTTTTTTAAATGTCATTCTGTTCTGAAAGTCCATGGGAAGATCTTCTGCAAAGCTCTTCTGCCGGTGGGAAGGATTGAGCTGGACCAAACGCAGCTCCAGGAGAACTTTCTGCAGAGAGAGGAGAGGGGTTAGCTGGGGCTGGGTTTTCCCTTTCATCCTTGAAGACCAAGATGGTAAAAAGCTCAGTCCCATGATGGAGTGAAAGCAAGGCACGTGGAGAAGGAGAAAGCAGGTCCAAGGCAAATGCAGCAGGCCATGCACGTCCCACCAGCCTCTCCCAACCCCACCACAGCCTGGTCAGGGCAGAGCAGGGCTGTGACATTGTCCCTGTGTCCCCAAAGGGGCCTGGGCTGACACAGGGGACCCGATGCCGGAGACAGTGCCAGCATAAGGGAGATCCCCTCCCCTGGTTTCCCTTCATTTATTTATTTATTTCCCCCCTCCTTTGGCTTTAGTTGATTCTGATCTCTTCAGGGACACCTGGACTTGCCAGCATCACGCCTCTGAGTTTTACAGCCTCTGCACCGTGTCGTGTGTGCGTGCGCACGCGTGTGTGTGTGTGTGGTTTTTAATTTAATTCAAGACTCTGTTTCCATTTGTGAATCAAAGCTGGTAGGGCAGGGGGAAGCAAGCAGCTGCCTTCCAGCCTCCCCAGCCCTACACAAGAGCACAGCATGCTGTCTCGGATGTTTCTTAAATTATTTCATACATATATATTTATGTAATATATCTATACACACACATATATATATAAATATATATATAAAAGTATATGCACAGTCAGATCCTCCTCTGGTGCAAATGGGTGCCACTCCACCAACTTTGGAGGCCCTGAACCAGTTTGCCTCAGCTGAGAATTTGGCCCTTAACACTGTGGCACTTCCCAGCCCAATGCGCAGGGCTGGTGCAGGGCATGGGGTGCTCGGGGGGGCCGGAGGGTCTCATAGCAGGGGCAGAGGCACTTCCAGTGTATGGAAGGGAAGGTGCGTGTCCTCTCCCACCTCCTCTGGGCTCCCGGGGCCAAGCCAAGCCCACCCATACCCCCACATCAGGCTCCCTGCATCCCCTTGAGCATCACCTCTCACTGGCACAACTCCCAGCGCATCCCAGTAGCTGGGGCTCGGTGCAGGAGCTCTGCACAGGGCAGCGGGTGCCTGCAGGAGCCCTGCGCTCTGCC
>BOSO01003286.1:22723-80427 GCA_018403395.1 Gorsachius goisagi
GGTGGAGGAGACCAAGGACAGAGACGAGCCATGGCTTGTGGGGGGTGACCACAGCAAGAGGTGGCCCCGCTGTCGTTGCGGAGACCTGGCAGCAGGGCCAGCAGGTACCAGATGCATCCCAGCCCATACCAGATGCATCCCAGCCCATCGGTTTGTACCAAAGTCAAACCACACACGCTGTGAGCGAGCTCAGCAAGGGGGAGCAGGGGGGCAGCCGGACGATAAGCCTGCACTATTTCTGAAGCGCAGCAGCAGGCTGGGTTTCAGCTGCTTTGATCTGGAAAGACATCAAATGGATCTGAACTGGCTGCTGAGCCGACACGGGTGGGGACAAGCAAGGCAGCGGGTGGTGGGGCTTTGAGGGGGCCTGGCAGCACCCCTGGCTGGTGATGGATTGGGGGCACACGGATGGACCCTGCTCCCAGGCATCCCCTGTACTTACTGGAAAGCACATCGAGGAGGTGACACGGGTTTGAGGTCAGAGACAAGGCAGCCGAGCCCCAGTATGCAGGACAGCGCAGGAGCAGGGGCTGTGCCCAGGCAGGACAGGCAGGCAGGAACAGTCCAGACCTTTGCAGAGGGTCCCTGAAGCCTGGCCCATCGCTGCAGGTGACACCCAGGGCACATCCTCGCTGGAGTGAACGGTCACATCTCCGTGAACTTCATTTGAGCAAGGTGGGCTTGCCCAAAGCTGCACTGATTTCGGGGCAGAGGGCTGGGGAACCTGCCCCGTCCTGGGGCTCAGCACCGCTACCTACCCTGCCACATCCTGGCGAGGTGCGTGCTGCGCCAGGTCAGCTTCCACGCCGTTAAATACCTGTAAGGACAAAACAGCGAGTAATTAATTTTCAAAGTCTGAGCTCCATAAACCCAGCTCCCTTTGCTGCTTGGCCCTGCCCCAGCCCAGACCCTCAGAGCCCGGGAGATGGGGGGGCGGGGGGGGAGCTGCCCCACCGCTGCGTGCCCCACGCCCGCAGGCAGGACCGGGAAAAGCCGCTTTCCTTGTCGGGCAGGGCCACCGGGACCCACCGGGACCGGCAGGGACCCACGGCAGGGCCACCGGGACCCACCGGGACCGGGCGACCGGGACCCACCGGGACCCACCGGGACCCGGCCACCGGGACCCACGGCAGGACCGGCAGGGACGCCGCGGCCGCAGGGGGGCCCCCGCCGCAGAGGGCCGGCGGCTGGCGGCGGCCCGAGAGCCGCCCTGGAGCACCCTCCCTAAATGCCGTGCAAGGGCAGGGTGGGGTCCCTCACCCCAATTAGCGCTTTAACCCCTTCCCTCCTGCAGCGCTGCCCCCTCTCCCCTGCCCGGGGGGGGGGGGGCCTGGAGCAGCCAGGAGGGGCTGGGGTAGGGGGGGCTGCCCGGGTGCGCTGGTGTCCCTGAGCTTGCGGGAAAGGGGGGGGATTTCTGCTGGGGACAGGGGGCACCCTGTCTCAGGAGGCTGCAGGCTCCCTGCGCAGGGGAGGGGGGTGCATTGGGGTGTCCCAGCATGGGGAGGGTGCGTGCCACCCCACAGCACCAGCGGCCCCAGTGTCCTCAGCAAAGCGGGGGAGGCGTTGGGGCATTGGGGTAGGAGCATCATGCGTGAGCCCTGCTGCCTGGCAGGGCTGCAGCTGGCTGAGGGCCCGTCACAATTTGGGGCATTCACCTCAAAATACTCGTGTCCTGGCACCGGCCAGCCCCCGCGACCTCCTTGGCAGCATCCAGAGGAGGCCCCAGTGCTGGGGCAGTGAGCAGAGCTCCTCCAGCCTGCTGGGCAACTGCCATCCCAGCATGGATTTTGGGACCTCTGATCCCCCCTGTTCCCAGACCCGCCTGTCCCCCCTTGCCCAGCTGGTCCCCACTGCCACTTCGTCCTGCCCCGGGGAGCAGCGGGGCCGTGGGCTGGGCTGTGCCAGCCAGCCAGGGGTGACATCCCCGCTGCCCCTCCGGCATCCTCCCGCTCCCCAGGCCTGGGCACCCGGCTGAGCCCCCCTCTTGTGGGCGAGCAGCTGGCAGACGGGGCCTGACAGCATCTTCCCATGCCTGGCAAGGGGGAGGCGGGAGCCAGAAAAATCCTGTGCAGGCAGCCAGGGAGCTGCCGGTGACATCCGTGCTGGTCGCAGGGACAATTCCCGCATGGCATGTGCAGCCCGGGGCTCCCTGAGGACTCACATTCTCCCAGTGGGCACCGGCACAGCAGGGCCAGGGGGGGCTCATAACGGCCCCCTTTGTGTGGGTGGCAGGAGGAGAGGTGAAGCTTTGACGTCAGCCCGGGAGGAATTCCTTAATGCCATTCAGGCCTCCCTCGCCCCCGTTGCTAATTGCATTTTATGTAATAGCTGCAGCTGGGCTCCCAGTCCGCTATTGAGAGCGGGATAAGACAGACTGACAGGGGCGGTGGGGGCCCGGGCAGCACTGGTGGCCGCGAAGCACGCCAAGCTGGTGCCACCAGGCACGGGACCCCTCGTGGCCCTGCACCCTGGGGCTCAGCCACCCCTTCCCCGGCGTGGGGAGCAGCCGGCATCCACTGCGAGCCGCATGGCGTGGGGCTGGCGTGGGGGCACACGGAGGCTGGTGCCCACTGCACGCAGGGAGGGCAGAGACTGGGAGCTCAGCGGGGAAAGCCAGAGACGGGCTGGAGGGTTTCTGGGGCCGGAGGGTTTCTGGGGCCGGAGGGTTTCTGGAGGGGCGAGTGGCACCACGCTGGAGGGTGAGACCTCTCCGGCCGGCGCAGCCATAGGAATGCTTCCCTCTGCAGTTTCCCTTCGCTCCCCATTTGGGGTTGCTTTGCGGCAACCGTGCCACCGGTGCCATCCAGAGGCACCCTGGGGTTCCCCGGGCCCTGTGGTGTGGGGCAAGGGATGGCCAGGCAGCACTGGCCCCCTTCTCCTGCCTTGTGTGCGTGATCGCCTGTCACCGCAGCGAGCTTGGAAGAAGTGATAATAAATTGTTTTGGTATCTAAGGGGTAATTGCACTTAATGGAGACAAACGAGGCAGCGATTTGTCTCGTTAGTATTATGCCATCGGGTTTCCAGCTGCACGAGCCTGGAACAATAAACTCATGTATTTGCTGCCCTCTGCTCTGCTGGTGGAGCTCCCAAATATCCCCTCAGCATCCCCACTGCTCCAGAGACCTCCCTGCGTGCCCAAGGAGAGGAGCACCAAGAGCTGGAGGCTGCTCCCTCATGCAGGGATGCAGAGGCACCCACCTCCTTTTTGGGGTGCTTCTAGCATTGCCTCACCCCTGGTTTGCCCCCCACTCACCCCACTGCAAATCCTGGCATGGAGACCCTCACCCAGGCGCCCGCCGGGATGGCCAACCCAGGTACCCTGTGGGGGTGCAACGCAGAGGGGGACTTTTCCCAAGGAGGAGGAGGAGGAGGAGGAGGAAGGGGGCTTGGGGGGGGATGTTGGCAATCGTCAATGGGAAAGACAACGGGACCCCAGACATCCCCTCCCCCCCACCAGCGTGGCCAAGCTTAGGCCGTAAAAAGAAAGAGCTGGTACCAAGGATAACATGCTTCACATTCCTGCGCTGTCTCCGGGGGAATTTCAACTGATCTACATGAAAAATACTCGCTGCCCCTGAGGTCAAAGTGTCTGGAGGAAAAATTTCCGAGCGGAAAAGCTTAAAGCAGTGCAGAGCCGCAGCCAGCTCGGGTCTCACCTGGCTGTGGCAGTGGTCGGTGCCTGTACCACCGTGGCTGGTGCCAATGCCACCATGGCCAGTGCCTGCACCACCACGGCCAGTGCCTGTGCTGTGGGCAATGCCCATGCCACTGTGAGCAGTGCCAATGCCACCATGGCCTCCCCACGGCTGCTGCCACCATCCGTGAGCCCGTCCTGCCTCCCTCACCCCCATCGGGGCCGGGGGTGTCTGCCTGCCTCTGCGTGGAGCTTCACTGGTCCTTCCTGCGGCCAGGGAAAGGTGGGGAGGGGGCCACTGCCCCGTGCAGACCCTTTCTTCCAAGCTGCTGCAGTTAAAACCATGACTCGCGAGTCCAACCTCCTGCCGTGAGCTCCTGCAGCCGCCCGGGGAGGGCAAGTCCTGGCTGGGTCTCAGATGCCGCCTGCCTGCCCCGTACCAGTGATGTGATTTTGGGAACCACCCGCTGTCCAGACTGCTGCCATGTGCCCTCCCATTCTTGGCCAAGGCAGGCACTTTGGCTGCCTCCGGGGGTGTGCAGACCCCTCCCAGGAGTTGCCCTCGGTGAGCTCAGCATCAAGCGATGAACACCATCGCCCCGTGGGCTGCAACCTTCTCCCTCTCCAGGGCTGCTGCTGGTGGGGGGGACAGGACCAAGGCACCCATGCACATCATCTGCAGCCATGAAGGCACATCAGCCACACCATGGAGCAGCTCCTGGAGACACCAGGTTTTGGAAAGGCCCATGCCTGTGGGTGCTGGCTGCTAGAAATGTGCTGTCCCTCTGCCACGGGCTGGTCCCAGGCCCTGCAGCAGCACAGGGGCTGCCAGCCCCTGAGCCCAAGCTCCCTGCACCCATGCTCGGGCACATGGGGTGACCAGCAGCACCTCGAGCTCGTATGAACCTGGCAGCCCATGGCTCAGCTGTACGGGGGGGGGCAGAGCAGGGGGAAAGCCCTGAGGTTACCCCCGGAATCGTGCGGAGCAGAGCCCCGGTGGATCTGGCTGCTGTTATACTGATGGCCAATCTAATAATTTAATTGCACATTTAAAAATAAATACTCGTCTGGGGTTGGGGGAAAGAAAGGCTTACAGAACAAAATGAAGAGGAATTTAATTAAGGGCAGTGCTGGGAATGTCTCTACCACAATAAAGATAAGGAGGATCAATTGCTTCTTCCTAGGATCAAAGCGAAGGGCTGGAGGGGGGAAGCGGAGCTGTCGGGCGGCTACAAAGCACAGGGGAGGGAGGGGGAGGCAGGGAGAGAAAGGCACACAAGAGAAAGCAGGAGAAAAACAGCTAGATGAGATTAGAAAAATAATTGATCGTGTCGCTCCCCGAGGGCTGCCCGGACTCGCAGGTCAATCGTAGCGTGGCGGAGGCTGGGGGGGTCTCCCTGGCTGTCCACTGCCCCCTCGGCAGCCTGCTGCCTGGCAAGAGCCCCCCAGGAGGAGCAGAGGGAAGGGGCTGCACCGTCCCTCCCTTTCAGACCACCCTATCTCACCGTAGCACCCAGCCGAGCACCAGCTGGGCACCCATCAGCTGAGACCACGGCTTGGTTGTGCCGATCCCCAGTCACCCGCACGGGGCTGAGCAAGGAGCAATGAGCAGGTCCCAACGTAAATCAAATTAAACCTTCAGTGCCCCATGCCAGGCACCGAATGGCCAAAGGCATTGGCCAAAGGCTCAGGGTCCTGCTACCCTCCCAGCCTCTTGGAGGGTCCGCGATGGCTCTGCCGTCCCCGTGCCCATGGGCTGGTGCCCTCCCAGCTGCCAAGGGCAGGGTGTTGTTGGCAGAAGCAGGCAGGGCACAGAGGTGTGGGGCTGCTCCCCGTCTACAGGCACCCTCATCCCGGCCCTTCGGCTGCCAGTGGAGCAATATGGGCTTGCACAAGCCGCTGGTCTCTCGGGCAGCGTGGGTTCCCAGGTTGGCCCGTCTGGGGCGAAACCCTGACAGCGCAGTGACTCAGGTGGCACCGTGGGACACCAGGGTTTGCAACACCTTGTCTCGGCACCGTGGGACACCAGGGTTTGCAACACCTTGTCTCGGCACCATGGGACACTAGGGTTTGCAACACCTTGTCTCGGCACCGTGTCACGGTGACGGCATCTCTGCAGTGCCCAGACCAGCACCTCTCCAGCCGGGCACGGCTCCGCTGAGGCCGGTGTACTGGGGGGAAGCCAGACCCCAAGCGAAGCTGCACCCCAAAACTGCGACCCTCCTGACCGGGTCTGCACGGCAGCGGGCACAGAAGGAGCAGGAGGCTCTGAAACGCCTCTGCCAAGGGCCAATTCTGCATCGGCTGAGAGCCTCCATCCCCCAGCCCAGCACCATGAGGACCTTGTCCTGTGTCTCACATGGGAAGGGAGTGCGGGACCGCTGGGACCTGTAGGGGAGGGTGATTTTCCCAGAGTATCTGGTTGCCTGTGAATGCAAAGAAGCACCCAGACGGGGTTTTTTTTGGAAAGGGCTGGAACTGGTGGGTCCCACATTCGGGATGTTGGTACCCAGCCAACCAGGACAATCCTGATGATCCAGTGAGGCAACACTTTGCATCTTTAGGCACTGTGTGACTCCAGTTTCTTCAGGTATAAAATGGGAATGCCAATACCCATCTACCCACAAGACCTACCGCGGAGTTGCCAGGAGGCCTGCTTCTTGCTGGCAGTGTTTGCATAGGTTGGGACATCATTGCCATGTCAGGAGCAGGTTTGCATCCCAGCTGGGAACTTCCTGCAGCGGCACTGCCCCGCATGTGAGCGGCGCTGAGCCCCGACTCCCCCAGCCTCCTCCTCCGGAAAAATGGGCTCCTTTCTTGCCTCATCTGCTTTTGCAAGAAGTTGAGCCTACACCTGGAGAAAGTGGTTCAGCCGGCTCTGGTGGGGAGGGCCGAGCTGGCAGCCTGGCAAGGAGACAGCATCTGGGTGTGCCCCGTCCCTGCAGAGCCCGAGCCCAGCCCTGCTCTTGCCGGGCGATAGCAGCCGGCAGCCCCCGGCGCAGGCAGCCCCGGTGACGGTGTGCCCGGCTGGGCGGCCGAGCCAGCGTGGCTGGTTCGCCCTGTCTCCCCAGGAGCCCCGCCAGCTTTGTGCCTCCCGTGCCTGCTTTGCACATATATGAATCATAGAATCATAGAATTTGGTTGGAAAAGCCCTTTAAGATCATCGAGTCCAACCTTTAACCTAACCCTGCCATCCCACCACTAAACCCTGGCCCTATGAAGCACTCAAGAAGCATGGGGGGGTTTTATTGCCCTGTGGCAGCTGCCCATGCAGCCGTGCCCGGCTTCCGCGGGGGCTCGGCAAGGGGGGGTGGGCTGTGCTGGGCAGGATGCTCAGGCAAACGGTTGCCCGGTGAGAGCATTTGTGGGTCCCACGATGCAAGAGCAGCTTTCACATCCCATCTGGGTGGCCCTGCAAATGACGGGCGGGACAGGAGATGGCTGGACAGTCCCTCAGCTGCAAACCATGCTCTGGCAGTGCCGGCAGAGCACAGCACCCGATCCCTGATCCCCTCTGCCCCATCCTGCTGTAGAGAGGACCACAGCAGAGCTGCTGGTCTGGATAGATGGGCAGAGTCATCCTGCCCGGAGAAATCCCGTGGGCTGCCTCCTCCGGCAAAGACCCAGCGGCCCAAGCCATGGCTTCAGGAGGGCACTGGGGCTCCGAGGTGTTTCCCAGCGCTTGGTTATCTGGGTCCCCAGTGGGGTCCGGGGTTACATTTTTAGGTCTCAGGCTCGGATGTGATGCAGCCATTCCTCACGCTCCAGGGAAACAGGATCAAAGTTTCCGGGTGCCGCTTTCTCCCCTTTTTCGGCTGCTCCAGGCTGCAGCAAAGTGCCATTGAAGATGGGAGGACTTTCATGTGGGGATTTCTCTTCTTTAGATCTTCAAAGAAATCCGGCAATCAAACAGGTAGTTGTGGAGGCACCTTAAAAGGAAAAAAAAAAAAAAAAAAAAAAGCCCTACTTTGAAAGCATCGCATGCAAAAGAAACATCTAAACTTTGTTGTCTTAATTGTTCTGGCTGTCAAAGTTACGACAAAATGTCTTAGAAATATTGTTGGCTCTGGGCCCACCGTGTGTCAGACAGACAAAAAAAATGCTCAGGCAGAAAACCCGAGGAAAAGAAAACCAGCAACAGGAGATTTCTACGGGAAGGAGCGGCGGCGTGGCTCAGTCGTGGCCCTCGGGGAGATGACGGCCGGCGGGCAGCTGGTAGGAAAACCCTGGGGCATCCACCCACGTTTCCTTGAGCTGCTCCATGCCCTGGGCATCATTAGGAGCTGGCTGCTAACGAGAGCAGGCTGTGGCCCTGCCACCATCTCCTTTCCACCAATACGAGGATGGTTCTTGCAAGCACCAGTGGAGATGCCGGCTGCGCCCGCGGCTTGCAGCCACTTTCTCAACAGTTACGTGCAAGTGGCTTTTGCTGCAGGCTGTCCCTGGGGGTCACAGGCATCCCCCCCCCTGCCCCCCGGGAAGGCACATGTCTCCCTTCCCACGCCACATCTCCTCCCCCAAGCCAATTCCGCTCCAAGCCCCAAATATGGGCTCGGCACATCCGGGCTCCCCAGCACAAGCCCGGGCAGGAGCGCGGCACCGCGGGGTGACTCAGGGCCCCGGCAGCTCCCCGGGGCCAGGGGAGCGCCGGCAGCTCCCCTCTGCTGGGAAACCCAGCCCAGCCCAGACAGGAGCTGCTGGGAGCGGTGGCAGAGCCATCCACTTCCCCTCCTCTAGCCAGCCACCCAGCCCCAAAATACCCTTTTCTCCCCTTTTTCAGGGTACACGAGCCCTGGGGCTGCTCGTGGATGTCACACGGGGATGCGGCTCCCAAAACAGCCCCCAAATGAGTGGGGGTTATAGGTTTGGGCTGGTGCATGGTGCAGCACACCTGGGGTACAAGCGACCCACCAAGCCACAGCCATGCCACCCATCCCGATGCCCCCCACCTGAAAAATCCCTGGAAATGCCCCATTTTCATGCCTGAAAATCCCCATGCCTGCCCTCTGGCAACATCCACAGCACCAATCCCTGGGATGCAGCCTCTGGGGACGTACCAGCCACCCCCAGTAAGAAGCCAGCACCCCGAGGACCAGCAGGACAGGGGCCAGGCTGTCCCCCAGCAGCCACGGTGCTTGCTGTGGGCCAGCTTCACCCAGATAACCCCTGGGGACAGTGACAAGGGAAGCTTGCACCGGGCTGGTATAAATCCGCAGGGCAATACGCTGCGCTCCAAGCACTCCGGCATCACCTCATCATCCGGCACCACCTCATCATTTCCCTTTTCCCCAGGCCAGCCCGGCAGGAGCACAGCTCCGCTCCCACATGCCGAGGCAGAGCTGCCTGTGCTGGCAGCAAACACAGCAGGTCGGCTGAAGTCACCCCCAAAAAATGGCATTTTCTCAGCAAAATGCCGCTGAGGTCATTTTCACCCGCTTCAAACACCCACGGTGGGGGCCAGGGCTGTGCCAAGCGGCTCCCAGAAAGTGGGAGGGAAGCAGAGGGTTTGCAAATCCTCGGGATGAAAGGGCTGAATAAAAGAGAGCCGTTAATAATAGTCATGGCCTGAAAGGGGGGCTCAGCCCCTGGCTGTGGGGGCAGCTGATGTATGGGGGGGGAGGACAGAGGCAGCGGAACTCAGGTCTGGGATGAAAAGGCTGTTTCCAAGGGCTGGCGGGGGAATGCCGGGAGCACGGGCACAGCACAGAGAGGGGGGCACCAGCAGGGGTGGGGGACAGTCTCTGCGGCCCCCTCCCACAGCTCCATGGGGCTGGGGCTGCCTCCTTTACCTGCTCACCCAGCCCAGGCATCTCCGACAGCGTTGGCACATCGCTGCGACCCCGGACAGGGTGGGCAGGGGCTCCGCTCCCTGCCACAGCCCCGGGGGGCTGCCACAAGCTGGGACTGGGCCAAGATACCGCTCCTAAACCAGCACAAACAGCAGGCACTGCCAGCCAGGACACGGGCGATGGGGCGGCCGGCATGCGCCTCGCACCCGTGCGGTGCCCACCCGGAGCTGCCGCGGCTCAGACCGGCTCTGAAGCCAGCACGCACGAACGTTTTCTTGTAAATCATTAATGAAACAGGACCGCAGCAGGTCGGGATGCTCCAGAAACCAAACCCACGGATGCTTTCCAAAAATGCTCTGTCCCTCGGTGGCTGTCAAAAACTCAGCCTGACCCAACCTGCGCCTTGGGATGCTCCATGCCCCGGACCCATGGGTGCTGCAGCCCCCGGCTCACCCCATCCCACCTCGGCAGCCCACAGGGCACTGGGACTTTGCCCTGGCTAAGCTGGATGCCCTCAGAGCGGCTTTAAGCGCTCCGGTGTTTCTTAATGGCACGGGAAGCACGCGGGGAATGCGCGGCGGGGGGCAGAGCGTGTGTGGGCCCCCCCATGGCCCCGGCCACGCGGGACGAGGGGTGGCATTCCTGGCAGGCAGCCCTGCCACCCTGCCCCTGCGGCTCAGCCGCTCCGTGGTGGGGCAGAGGGGACCTGAAATGTTTCCTATTAACCCCCCCTGGAAATGGGAAATTGTTACAGTGCTTTATAGAGCAATAAAATTGGTTTCAATGCCGCAGCAGGAGAAGAAAAAAGGAGGCTGGGGGAAAAGAGCTGGAGAGGAGGCAGCTCCGGCTGCTGGGGCTCAGCCTTGCTCGGTCCTTCCTGCGGTGGAGGCAGCTGCAGGCACTGCAAGAGGAGATGGCAGCTCCCCCTGGGAGGGAGCTCCTGCCACCAAAACCCACAGATATTTGATAAACCCAAACCCACGTACCACCAGCATCGTGGAAGTGGTTTGGGAGCAGAGCTGCCCGCGGTGGGGAAGGGTCCATCCCCCTCAGAAGCCATCCCTCTCCATGGCAGCTTCCTCCACATTTTGGGCTCTGCTTCCTCATTCCCCATGGGGTCAGGGGCAGAGCACTGGCAGCATCACTGCACCAGTGCTGTGGTACCCGACAGCAAGCCCTGCCTCCAGGGCTCCATCACACAGGAGCAGCTCAGCCTTAAAAACCCAAGCCGGCCACCCTCCCTGCAAGGTGCTGGATCCCCAAGTAAGGGAGACACCAAATCTCAGCTCAGCACCATGTACCCCTGGGAGGCGGGGAAGGCACCAGTTTAAGCCCAGTTTAAGCCCACACAACAGCCTTGGTTCCATGCAGAACCCTGTCCCCGTGGGAGCCCTGGGCCACCAGCTCAGGGCAGGCAGCTGGAGGCAGCAGCACCCCAGGGCACCACCCTGCCCTCCCGCTGCAGTGGCACAGCAATCACAAGAACACCACCCGTCTACTGTTTGCTTTTAATTTAATGGTTTTCTCAAGACCACTTTGTAGGAAGGAGGGGAAAACACACACCCCTTGGAGAAGGGAAAGGGCCAGCGGACACGCAGCAATAGTGCAACAGAGCTTCGACGTGCGGCACAGGAGACAACGGCACAGACCCCCCCACACCACACCACCCCCCCCATGAAAAACATCTGGGTGGCCACGATGGAGCCAGACACATCCCGTGCTGCTGGAGTCTTACCTCAAGTCAGACAAAGGCAATAAATAACAAAGCAGTGCCTCACCAAAGGCACTTTTTTTTTCCTCCTCTTCTCAACATTTAAAAAAAAAAAAAAAAAAAAGATGTTGGCATCAGAGCGTGTTCTCAGACTGGGGTTTCGGCCAGATCCAGTTGGATTTCTCAGCACAGGAGAGGGAAGAAACTGGGCGTGGGTGGCTGGAGCCCGTTGCCAACACATCCCGAGAGCCCAGCCCGCAGGCAGCAGCCAGGGCAGCACCTTTCAGCCCCTCACCAGCACCCTGCTACATCTCCAGCTCGTTTGAGGTATATCACCCGCCCCATCCGTTATCTCATGCAGCCAAAAAAAACAGTGCAAGAAAAAAAAAAATCCCCCCATCCCCTTGGTGTCCCGTCCCCCCCCCAATGAGATGAGCCTGTTTGCAAGGGGAGAACAGCAGCAAGGAGCCCCCGGGACCCCCCCAGCCCCTCCGCGGGGGCAGTGGCTGGGTCACTGGGGGCTTTGGTCCATTTAATGTCCTGGTCCTGGGGTGTCCCCCCATCAACACCCCACAGCCACCACCTGTGCTCCTCCTCGAGGGGCACAAGGCTGCAAAATAAATAGGTGGGACGTGGCTCAGCAGCACCAGCAGCCCCCGGGGCAGGGAGGGCTCGGTCCCCTCCCCAGCACGCACCCCCCCGGGGAGCCCTGCCGGGAGGTGCCCTCAGCTCAGCTTCATGCTGATGGCCATGGCACGCCGGTAGACCTCAGTGACGTTGTCACAGCCCACCAAGGACAAGCTGCTCTCTCCCAGGGGACTCCGGCAATGGGTCACAGTCCAGCGGCGCAGCCTGCGCCCTTCCTCCACCTCCTCCTCTTCCTCCAGCCGGAGGAGGCTGTCGGCGGAGACGCAGCCCCGCATGCCCCTGCTGCCGTGGGGAACGCGGGCAGGCAGGTCAAGCTGGTCGAAGGACTCCGTGGAGAGGATGCTGTCCTCGCTGACGGCATTGGATGGGCGGGTGCGGGGCACCTGGGGCAGGGGCACCTCGCTGAAGCCCCCGAAGCCCTGCCCGGGGGGACTCTCTGGTTCGGTGCTGCTGGAGGAATACTTGCTGTTGTGCTTGAGGATGCCTTTCCGCCGGGCAGGGAGGCCCTGGGGACCTTCCTCCGGGGAGGGGTTGTCAGCAAACACACTCCCATCGAGGTCCAAGCTCCCCGCATCCAGGACACCCCCAGACTCGCAGCACTCCAGGGATGAGTAATAACCCGACTCCCTCGTCGAGGGCTTTTTAAGTATTCCCTTCTTGGGCACGACCGTGGGCACTGCCCCAACGTCCTTGCTGCAAGGCAGCATCCCCGAGGACAGGATCCGGGTGAGACCCACAGCGGCCACCTCGCCATCCTCACCCCTCGCCTCTCCCACGGGCACTGCCAGCGGGGGGCCGGGGCCCGGCACCTTCTGCTCGCAGGAGTTTCTCTTCTTCAGGATGCCCTTGGGCCGCTTCAGGATGGACTTGGAAGGGTTCTCCGGGGCCAGGGTCACCTCTTGCAGTACATGGGAGACATCGTTCTCCTTCTTGGACTTCTTGAGGGAGCGCTGCCGCTCCAGGGCCACGCCAGGGATGTGCTGCTTCAAGAAGCATCGCACCTTGGAACTGTTCTCCAGGAGGGGCCGGGAAGAGCGGCGAAGCCACTCTGCCACCGTGGCCCGGGGGGACTCGCTCTCCCGCAGCAGCTCTTGCTCCCCAAGGGGCACTTTGTAGCCCCAGTTCACCCACCAGTGCGTGGCAATGTCCTCAATGGTGGCACGCCGCTCCGGGTTGACCATCAGCATCCACCGGATCAGCCCGCAGGCATCTGGGGGAACAGGCAAGTCAGGCACCGAAGGGAACACGCGGAGGGGGAACGCACAGGGTGGTGGGGGTCTGCCTACCTGACAGCTTCGCGGGCTCCCGGTAGTCCCCGCTCGTGATCTGCTTGACCAGAGTCTTGTAGTCATGGCCATCGAATGGCATCGTGCCATGGACCAGGATGTAGAGGAGAACGCCCAGGGACCAGCTGTCCACCTGCCGGAGGGACAGACGAGCCTGGAGGGGGGCAGCAGGATGGGGCTGCCCTGGCCCCCACCCCGGCTGGGCAGGAGCCCCTGCCAGAGCCTCAGCAACAGCTCCCAGGGGAGGGCAGGACCAGCTCCAGCCCCTGCATCCCACCACATCCCCCCCACTGTGGCTGCCACACAGCAACCATGCAGCGCTCGGTCTTAGGGGACCGGTTACCCCAAACCACCCAGGCAGGGGTACACAACGCTCCACTGGGAAAACACCCAGCACTTTCCCTGCGTCCAAGCGAAGGGGCAGCAAGGCATTCTGCCACCCGGCGGGGGGGGGGGGGAGGCACAACCCACCTCCGGGCCCTTGTACGGCCTCCCGTTGATGATTTCGGGCGATGCGTAGAGAGGGCTGCCGCAGTAAGTCTGCAGAAGTTTGTCCTGCTGGTAAACGTTGGAGAGGCCAAAGTCTGCAATCTAGAGAGACAGGTACAGCGTTACCGAGCAGCAGGGCTCCCTTCGCGGGTGGAGCAGCATTGCCACCTGAAGCTCTCCCACCACGAGCTTGGCTGAAACCAGGGCTGCCCTTGGCACCCTGGTCCTGGGTGCCCTCAGCCTCCTCAGGGAGCAGCAGCACCCTGGCTTTCCACCCCTGAGGCTGCTCCTGCCCCTCTTCCCCGCGCCCCCCCCCCCCCCAAAAACTCATCCCAGCCACCGCAGCAGCCGCCCCATGGCTCTGCCCCTCCAGTCCCATCAGCGGGATGCTGGGAGCAGAGGTGGCTGCAAAGTTGCGGTTAGAGGGAGAGCTGCCGGGCTCTCCTCCAGCGCATTCACAGCCTCACGAGGCTGCTTCAGTCCCTGCCTGCTCCGCCTAGCGCACGGGCATTCATGATCCTCACAGCACCCGTCACCTCTCAGGGAGCAGAAGGTACAGTCCCTGCTTGCGAGCTCCCAATTGCAAAATTACCCCTTACAGAGATAAAACCCCGCAGCCTGTTTGTCACCGACCGCACTGATTCCTGCCTGTGGCCGTGCCCTTCCTCCCCGGGGCGGCTGCAGCACTCCCGGCCGAGGCAAAAAAGCATCGCTGGGGGCCAGCAGAGCCAGGATTTGCCCCACACCTCCCTCCACCAGCCTGGCCCATGGGTCCAGGGACCGGGACTCTCACTGGGAGAGCCCTTTCTTATTCAGCCAGCCGTGCTTTGACCTCAGTGTTCAGACTTTGCCCTCTTATCAGCAGTCAGATATATAATTATGGCTTTAATAGGCAGCACTGAGGCTCTGCCCTCTGCAGCCTCTCCCGCTCAGCTGCCGGGCACAGACAGCAGGGGCAGGTACCGGTGCCCTCCTGGCCCCCCATCCCCTGGGCAAACAGCAGCACAGGCAATGCCAGCGGCCCCCCAAGCTGCGGGGGGACCACGTGCCCTGGGGGGACTGGGATGTCGTGGCCACCCCCAGCCCCTCCGCGCTGGGCAGCATCCCTTAGACCCCTTTTGGGTGAAACCCAAAGCGTGGCCGGGCTCTGCCAGCCCCTCACCTTGATGTTCCCGTTTGCATCCAGAAGGATGTTCTCCAGCTTCAGGTCCCTGTGAACGATCCCATTCTGCGTGAGAGAAGGAAAAGCCGGGTTTAGTTTACAGCGTGTTTGAGGAAGGGAAAGTCAGGCAGGACGGGGAGGTCACTGCCGTTCACCGGCACGGTGGCATGCAAACAGGGCACGGTGACGGGAATTAGAGGAGCAGTAAATAACCCTGGGTGCGTGGATGAGGACAGGCTGTAAACCACGTCCTGACATGGGTGCTACCACCTCCCCGTCTGCTGCTCAGGAGCACGAGCAGGGTGGCACCCACACGAGCCAGGCGCCAGGCTGGGCTCCCGCACCCTCCCCAGCCACGCACCCACCAGAGCGGCTGACGCCAGCTCCTGGTGGGGCACGGTGGGCACAGCTCCACGCCTTGCTGGGATCTGCTGCTGCCCAGTGAAGCGAGACCCCGCTTTTCTTTGGGTTCAGGAGGTGCCTTGCAAATCCCCCCTTCCTGCCAAGGGCACGCAGGTACCCAAGACCGAGGCACGACCAGGCATGGCCTTAGAGCATCCTCCAGGGAGACCCACAGGCTCAAGGGTCCTTCCGGGGCAGGCACAGCTCATCCCACAGCCCCAGACATCCTACATCCCTGTCAGGGGACAAGATGGGGGACCCAGGACTCAGCTTTCAGCCCCACCATCTCCCTCCTAGTGGGTGGGACAGGAGTCGATAACTCCAGGCAGGATTAGTCAGCCCCACAGGCAAGCAGCAGAAAGCCAAGGCAAGGACTTCCCAAAAGCTGCTCAGGCACTGCCTGAGGGCCACCACACCCTTCAGATAAGAGCCAGGATTAACCCCTCTCCCAGGAAAAGCCAACAGCCATGAGCTCCCCCACCTCCCAGCCCAGGCTGAGCTTCCCCATGGGGCGCTGGATCTGTGCCCAGCCCCGGCTGCTGCGCCTCTGCCCAGAGCCAGCCCTGCCGGGCACGCAGGAGCCGATCCCTCTGCTCTCCCTCCGGGAAGGCGGTGAGAAGCATGGTGCTGACCCACCTTGTGGCAGTAGTAGACGGCTGACACGACCTGCCGGAAGAAGTGGCGTGCCTCCTGCTCCGTCAGCCGCTGCCGCTCGCTGATGTAGTCGTACAGGTCCCCCTTGCTGGCGTACTCCATCACGATGACGATCTTGCTGCTGTTCTCAAACACTGCGCGGAGCGGGGAAGCCACAGGGTGTTAGGAGGGGTGCTGGGAGCTAAGGGGCTTCTCATTAGCACGTGCCTTTTAATGAGCCTGGCTGGCTCTAACAGACTGCCCGCCCCGTCGCCTGTGCCCTCAGTCTGTTTTGCAAAGCAGAAGGTGTCGGGGTTTCTGCAGGTACCTGCAGGTTGGAGGGGCATGGCCAGAGCTGCCACCCACATCCCACAGTGCCACCAGGGCTGCTGGCCAAGCAGCCCCAGCAGCCACGGAGCACGGGGGAAAGGGCTCTGCTCTGCCAAGTGACCAAGACGCGTGGTTCTTTGCTAGACAGAGCCCTGCCAAGGCAGAAGGCGACCAAGCTACCAGCTGGGACGGCCGGGTGGCATTTCTGCATGTTCCCATTGCTCCCAACAAGGCTCTGGCTCAAGCCAAGAGACGGAGCATTTTCTTCCTGTTTGCAGAAAGCTGCCTCAATATTTTTGAATTCCAGCAGCCAGCGTGACTCAGTCTTTGCAAACCCCGCGTATGAACTGCCAATCCCCTTGCTTTTGTTTAGAGGACAAAAGGACTCGGGATGCCTCACATACACCAGCAAGGCGGCGATAGCGCAGGCGCTGCCACGCGCCGGCACAGCCCAACGGACCCCGGCAGAGCCAGCCCCGAGGAAGAGCACGGGGCACACCGGGTTTGCAGCCAAAGGACTCCGCGTTTAAGCAAAGCCTGATCCAGCTGGAGATTTGCTCCAAGTCTGCTTGTAGCTAGAACTTGAGAAATCCCCCTTTGGTTGGCGTTACCCCGACACCCTGGGAGCAAAGCCCAGCCCTGGCTGTAAAGCCAAGCCCAGCAGCACCAGGAGCTCTCCCAGCACCCTGCAGTTTGGTTTTCCTGTGCCCCAGGGGAGAGAATGAGAAGGGCTCCAGCACTGAAATTAGCTCCTGCCTCAGGCTGAGAACAGAGCCTCAGAAATTCCCACTGCTCCGGCACTTGCTATGGCTGGGGCAAGCGTCCAGCACTACGGGAGCCACACACGGCACTGGGCTTTGCGGGGACCCTGGCCACCGGCTCCCCCCCCGCCCCCAGGGCACAGCCTCCCACCGGCAGCAGCACTGAGGATTCCCACCTCAAAAGGGCCATGTCAACTCTTGGAGCTGGCTTCCCTCTCTGGGCGGGAGGGAACGGGACGGGAAGCGGCTATTTCTGGAGCAGGTATTTCCCCTCACCGCCGCTGCTCCGCAAGCAGGCGGGGGAGTGCGGCGGGGAAACCATAGCCCGGCAGCATCTGCTCTCCCCGCTGAGTCACCAGCACGGCAACGGCAACCAGCTTCTGCTCGGAACAAGCAGAGGGAGGAGAGCCATGAGCTCTAACCCCACCACTGCAAAGCCATGAGCTCTAACCCCGCCGCTGCAAAGCCTGCCCCGGTACCCGGCTCCGCTCGAGGATGCTGCTGGGAAGGAGAGGGGAGAGGAGGGCTCACCTTCGTGGACAGCGATGATGTGGGGGTGGTTGAGGGAGGACATGATCTCAATCTCTCTCCGGATATGGACAAGGTCCTGCTCATCCTTGATTTTGTCTTTCCGGATTGACTTGATAGCCACCTGTGGATGAGCACAGAGGGTCACCCAGCGGTCAGGAGCGTTGTGGCTTCCCAAAGGCAGTTGCAGAGCAAGAAACCCACCCCCCTCTTTTGGGAAGGGGCTCACAAGCAAGAGATCGACGGCCCAGCTTCTCCACCCAGGCGTGCTGTACCCGACAGCCGTGCTGCACGGCTCCACTGAAGCAACTCCAGTAAAAGTGAACTTTATCAGTTAGGTTTTTATACTTTCCAAGTCCTGTTGCTGTGCATGAGGGAAAAGCTCCCCCCGCCTCCCCCCCAAGGGAAACCTGCTGCCAGCTCCTACCAGAGGAGCTCCTCAAGCCTCCTCCCGCAGGTAGCGCAGCCCTGCTCCGCAGTTACGTGCCGTGGCTTACAGGAATCGTGTCCCAGGCTACAGCCACCGCTGGACCATGGCCAGCCAAAGGAATGTGACCTGCACACATGACTTGGAAGATAACAACAACAACAACGTCTTCTTGGGGTCATGAAAGCAAAGGAAAAAAAAAAAGTTTTGTTTTCCTTGCAAATAGTTATTTCAAGGAGCTGACTACATAGACATAAGAGAAAGTTTGGTATTAAAGAGTAGATCCCTTCTAGGCACAGGACTGCACTCCAGCCAGCCAGGAGACCCAGCACCGATGATGCAAGCCACTTTTCCAGGCTTTCGCTTGGGTTTTGAAGTTATGCTCTACAAGGAAATTGAAAGGGGAGGAGAAAGAAGAGTAAGTGCTGGAGAATAGATGCCTTCTAATCCTCTTTCAAAGGGGCTGGGGAGAGACAATGTGCTCCTAGGGTTGAATTTACAACTGAATCCAGCAGAACCTCTTTTTTTGTATCAGACAAGAATGCGGAACAGCATTAATCCTGTAAAGGGACCCCCACACTGGTCTCCCAGCAACAGGGAGAGGGGCCACGGACACCCGCCGGCCCCAGCTGCCAGCACAGGAGCGATGCTCATGGCTACTCTGTGCAAGGACCCTCCTCCGCCTTTGGCTGTGCGGAACGGATGCTCAGCCTTGCTTCCCTACGATTTAGGGGTGTCAGAAACATCAGTCCTCAGGACCGAGCCCACCAAGCAGCAAAAGGCTCAGAGCAAGTCTGCAACCCTTGCTAAGCAAGGCCCCTGGCACGCACAGCAAGTCACCAGGCGCTAAAGCAGCGAGATCTCAGCTGCCACATCAATGTCTTCATGGGAGAGGGACGCGGTGATTTTAAGGGCTCAGATGAGCACGTGAGAGATGGCCCATGGCATCTCTCTGCTGCACTGGGCCACTCCAGGCCAGCACTGGCCAGGGCAGGGGTTGCCTCCTGTGTGCTGGAGGAACACGGTGCCTGTACCAGCCCCAAGGGCTGAAGCAACCAAGCAGAATGGACTCTGGCCAAAGGAAGTTCAGTAACCCAGGCCCAAGTTTCTGTACAAAGCAATACTGAAGGCACTCAACAGCTTCCTGAAAGCCAGGTATCCTTTCCCCTAACCTTTGTGCTTGGTTGACAGGTTAAAGTTTAACAATTTTTTGCTCCAGCCCCTGATTACCTGACCCCCACTAGAATGCAGGCAAAGCTTTTATGCAGCAAGTCACCCTGCTCCTGCCCTCCCAAATTCCTGTTGACTCCCTCTATTCATCTCCCCCTAAAGCTCAACATCCAGCCCAACAGCCTCAGCATTTTGGGGTGCATGCAGCACGTTTGCTTGCCGACCAAGATGCTCACGCAGACACACTGCGGAGCCAGGGCTCAGGGCAAGATTTGGTGCCCATAAAAAGACCAAGTGGCTCCAGGCTGCCAGCGTGGGAAGCCTTCAGAGATGCCGCTGGCTGTATTCAGCAGTGCCGGAGATCGCCCTGGCCCACGAGCCCGGCAGTTAGTGACCTCGGAGGCAGACGGGAGCGACGGCTGGAGCAGCCAGCAGGTTTAGGGCACTGTTAGAGCCCCGGGGCTCTCCGTGCTGAGCGCTGCCGCCAGCTGCCTGTGTAACAGTCGGGCACAACGCGCAGCCAGGCTACGGCGCTGTTAGGGTCCACATCTCAGACAAGAGAGGCTGAACTGGTCACTCGGGGTGGGATGATTTATCTGCCTGTTAAGCCCTGCCTGGGAGGCTTGGCCATCCCATCCTTTCCCCAGGGGTGCCAAGAAGCGGCTTTGTTCCAAAACATCCCCTACCTAAGGGGGCTGACAGCAGAGGATCTCCCCTTGAGACAGAAAAGGCCGCGCCCGACCACCCTGGAGATGGGGACCAGCAGCTTCAGGGACAGACACTGCCACAGCCTCCACCATCGGTGCTACAGAAAAGAATCTCCTGCAGAAAACAGCCCCAAGAAGTCCTGCAGGAGCCTAGAGAACCTGATAGTACTTTCCAAGTCAAAAAGGCTTTTAATTAAAAAAGCTTTTTGGGGGCAGAACAGGTATTTTCAGCAGCTGCTGAAAGATGCATTAAGCTACAACCCCAGGCAGCACTTCAGAAGTTGTTCCAGATTGCAAGTGCAGCATTTCATGCTCCATGAAATATGGATTACAACCCACTACAGAAGAGACCAGGGTTCGCCCCTTACTGGAGATCAAAAGAGGCTTTGCTGCTTTGGAATATTCCAGGTGCTGCCTTCCCCTTGACACCACACAAGCCCGCAAATGCATTTCTGACACTGCAAGAGAGTCCCACAGGAGGTCCCTCTTTCTGTTTGATTTGGCTGCAGGCCAGGGCTTGGGAACCAGGTTGGGAGAAGAAGAAAAAAAAAAAGGCTACTTTCTGCCATGCAAACAGGTGCAGGAGCCAGTTTGCTCCACCATGGCACACATTACTGAATCTTCAAACCAAAAGATGCAGGGGGGAACAAAAAAAAATAAAGGTAGGAAAAAAGAACCAGCAACACTCTCCCCATTTGCTCAATATTTCAGGGACACAACAATTTCCCAAGGACTGGGAAAGGCACTCAGCAGAAGTACCCACCAAAAGGCGTGAGCATCATTTCACCCAAAGGGTTCTGGGACAGAAAAGAAGGGGGTTTCAGACAAAGAATGTTCATGGAAGTCCCCAAAAATCCTTCCGCTGCGGGAGCCTGGTCTTCCCTGCATCCACCAACTGATTAGGCACAGCTTGCTCCTAGCTAAGTCCAGGAAGGGTGGTTAAAATTCAGAGGAAAAAAGAAATCTAGGCAGTAAAACGAGATGGTTCAATATTCCACGCATCCAGCAGAGGCAGTTTCTGATTAGCCAGAGGCAAAACCCATGCATGGAGCAGCTCCAGCTTTACAGCCTCAGCGGATCCACGAGGGGTAACCGGCGGAAGCAGCAGTACCTGCTCTCACACCTTGGTGTTTCGGAAGTGAAAGCCACTTAGAGAAGGAGCAAATAACAACCCAGCTCAGGATAAGCCTGAAGATTAAACAGGTTTGGAAATGCTGAGCGCTACAAGAAAGAATCTGTGGGAAGAGGAGAGATTTGTGGTTAAGCCTCCTGTTCCTCCGTGGCCAGCTCGCTGAGGCACTAGTTAGTCCAGCCTTTGACTATCTCCAGCATTTATTGAGGAGTCATTGGCCTGTGTATTTAATTTGCATTATAATAGACCGATGCTGCTAGACAAACCCTGTCTAACCTAGTCCCTGTCCTAAGGGGCCTCCATGGATAGGTTGAGTTTTCTGGCAGTTCAGAGGTTCCCTGCACAAGATTTGTTAGGTCCAGACAGGGAAAGCCAAATCTTCTCACCCATCCTTCTAGGTCTGTGGGTGGAAGCTGCATTTCAAGGCTCTGATTATGCAGCAAAACTGCAGCTTCTTCAGAATCAGATAGGCTAATGGAAACGGCAGACCTGACTTAATCAAGAGCTGTCACGTTCCACAAGAAAACCTTCCAGATTTATAGCTGTTCTCCTTGACCTCGGTGATCCAATCTCGCACCCCACTCTTCTGCTCAGCCCGCAGAGCTGGGCCAGCCTCACCGCCTGCAGGTGGACCCTCGTTGCTCACCCATGGTCTCAAGATGGGTTGGTGTGCAAGTGCCTTTCACGGGTCCCATCCTGCACCACAGCGTGCCCAGGTCTGAACAGGGGCAGGGAAATCACATTGCCTTTTGAACTCAGGCTCCTCAAAGACATGGCTGGCGGGACAGCAGCCCCCCAGCCCTCCTGGGGGTGAGGGTCCCCCACCTCTCCCTGCACACTTCCAGCAGGCTGGGTGACCGTGCTCCGGGTTGAGGCGTGCATTGCACAGGGGCACTCGCTTCAGAGGGGCTGAGGCGTTGACTGAATCACGATTTCAATCAGACAGTGGGGGCTCAGAGGGGCTCGGCTTTGCTGGCGTGCCACGCACCACCACTGAGGGCCAACACACAAACCCAACCATGAACCAGGGCAAGAGGAAGGGCAAAATCCTTGAGACTCAAGTGCAATGTTTGCTCTTTGCTGCCGGGCGTCTGCAGGCTCCTCTCGCCAGGAAGCCCACACGGTCAAGTGGGCGAGGGGAGCTGCAAGCCCCCCCCCCCCGCCCCGGGGAGCGGGAGAGGCCCCTCCGAGCTGTCCCCGTTACCGCTGCCCCCGCAGCCTCCCCGCACGCTGCGCCGGGAGCGGGGCCGGGCGAGGGCTGCGCCTTCCCGGTTACCGGCTGGGGGGAGCCGGTGCCGGTGGGGATGCACCGGGGGGAGGCGGGGGGGGGGCGAAGGGGGGGAAGCACTGAGGCCACGCTGCTCAGAGCAGGGGGATGCACCGGGGCCCCGCACCGGCTCACGGGGAGGACACACCGGGGCCCCGCACCGGCTCACGGGGAGGACACACCGGGGCCCCGCACCGGCTCACGGGGAGGACACACCGGGGATGGGGGGAGCAGGGAGGGGGCGGGGGGGGGGGATCCTTACCAGTTTGCCGGAGCGCTCCCGGGCTTTCTTCACCTTCCCGTAGGTGCCCTTCCCCAGCGTCTCCAGGAACTCGTAGCGGTGCTTGAGGTTGTGCTTGTGGTGGTGCCGCTTCACCGCCTGCTTCTTCATCAGCGGCCGCGGGGACTTGATGAGCCCCTCGGCCAGCGAGGCGGACCCCGACCCCCCCGGCACCGCCGCCCGCTCCATGCCCCGCTCCCCGGCTCCGGCTCCGCCGCTCCCGGCCCGGCCGCTAAATGCGGCGGCCCCGCCGGCCGCGCCCCCCCCCCGCGCCATTGGCCGCACGGCGGCGGCCGCCCCGCCCGGGAGCCGGTGCGGGGGCGGCGGGGGGGGGGGAGCCCGGGCGGCGGGGGGATCCCCGGGCGGGGGCACCCGGGGGCCGGGGAGGCGCAGCCCGCGGGGAGAAGAGGGAGCGGCGCCCGGGGTGCGGGGGGGCTCGCAAGCGGGGTGCAAAGCGGGGGGGGGGGGGGGATCAGAGACAGCACAGGGAGGAGGAGGAGAGGCAGGGGGCGGGGGTGTAAAGGGGTGTCCCGCAGACTGGGGGGGTTCGGGGGTCTTCAGGGGATGGTGCAGGGAGGGACCCGCATCCCAAAGTTGAGAAGCCCAGGACCTGCGGCGCGCCGGGAGGATGCGGAGCGCAGTGCCTGGGTGCGCGTTTTGGGGAGACAGACGTACAGCTGGCCAAGACACACAGACACACATAGATGTGGTTTGCTGCGAGGAGCCACAACGCACCCAGGACATTCACAGAAGAAAAAAAAAAAAACATATTGAGGGCAAAATCTGGGAGAGGAGAGGCCTGGGCAAGCGCAGCCTGTCCATGCTAGCCACAGGGCGATGCTTTGCCCTCCCGGACGCAGGGCCTGGGAGGGAGCAGGGTTCCATGGCCAGAGCTGGAGGGGGGGGGGGGAATGTCTGCAGGCTGCTCCGGCACTCCCATGCAAAGGTGTTTTACAGACATTTCTGCAGCAACCTTCCCGTGTGGTCTTTTTGCCCCTGTGGTAAATCTTTGTTTTGAGATATTAAAAGAATGCAATTATTTCCCAAAGCAGCCAAAACAAAAGCTCTTGCCGGGCGAGCTGTGTGTGAGGACACACCGTATTGATTGAAGAAAGAGATAGCTACAGCATTACTCATCCCCGCGCTCAGACCTGGAGTTTCCCACCACTTCCAGAAGCCCAGGGCAGCCTGGCAGGATGAGGCAGAGCAGGGGCTCGTGAGCATCAGCGAGGGATGATCTAACCCAGCACCGGCCCCCCCTCTGCAGGCTTTGTGTCCCCCAGCACGGGGGTGGCAGAGGATGGGGCTGTGCAATGGCCCAGCGCCCGCTCCCAGCGTGTCACGGCTGTGTCTCTGGGTCAGGGTGAGACCCAGGCAGGCATGGCAGCCCCCGGGCTGGTCTCGCAATCTTGAGTACCAGAGGACTGAGGTTATAAAATGCCATGTTGAGGACATTCACCCCGCAGGGTGGGTGTAACAGGCAGCGGAGTCCAGGTCACGGAGACAACCGTGCACCAAGCTCCTCCTCATCCATGGCTGTGATCTCCCTCGGAGCTGGAAGGGCTGCGTATTCAATACCATTTCTATACAGTTAGGACACAGAGGTCTCTTGTACTGCCAGTGTCCCTGATTTTCATTGCCGGTGGCTGTGCGGCACCTTCGTTCCTCACAGGATGCCGGGGATGAACAACTTCTTGCAGCTTCAGACTGGTCCTGCACTCTTTCCACCCTCAAAGCCCTCCTCAAGCTGAACACATGGGAACCCATGGGCAAATCTCACTCCCCACTTCGAAACTATTCATCTCCCACCAGTGTGTCTGAAGATGATCCTGTGCTGAAGCAGAGCTGCAATACTGAATTATTTACTGTGCAGTAACAGGAGCTGCGTTTCAATCTGCAAGTGGCCAGCAGGGCCCATAGGGAAGATAAACAAGGCATAGATGAGATTAACTGCACTGCTGTAATTTCAATGTCAAAGTAAACAGATAGGATCCTGTTCAGGCACAGCCCAGAGATTGCAGCAGAGTTGAAGGGGGAAGGTACAAACCCGATTGCAATAAACAAAACAATTTCACTTGACTGAGATGAAAGTCTCTGTGTCTCGGGGACACTGCAAGCCCGCAGAGTAACGCTGTCGACAGCAGCGGGATCGCTCGTGGTTTAGCCCTCCAGTCCAAGAAAGCACTCGAGCATGCATTTAACTTTAAGCACATGTTTAATACTCCCGTTGATTTATAAGGATGCTTTCCAGAGGCTTTCCCCGTGATGAAAGGAAGCAGAGCCTTGGGTAGCTTCGCTTTGTGTTTCTACCAGATAAATTCTTTTCTGCAATTTTCTGTGTTGTCGCTGATACGTAGGCTTAGGTATGCTTTTGTTCTAGACTGGCTCAGGAAGCCTATTTTAATGGAAATGTCAAGGGACGGAGATCTAAGTCCACTGGAATCCACTGATAAGGATCCTCTATTGTAACAGCATTGCTACTGCTTGCTCGGCAGTGGGGAAATCCACTAAAATTCCCCCGGCTGCAGCCTTACAAATCCTAAACAGGGTTTCTCCTGCGGCAGCCCTTTGTACCATAGGCCCCGGTGCATGTCCGCTAAAACCAACATGAAAGTCAACCAGGAATTTGGCTTGATGTCAGGTAAGCCTGCTCAAAGCGAGTCTAATCAACTCGGTACTTTGCCATAGCGGAAGCTCTATTTGCTTGCAGGCTCCTAACCTTAGATTTATTTATTTATTGTTTTGAAATACAGCTACAGCACTACCTCAGCGCTAAAAACATCCACATCCTGGTCAAACCCTATGGCTCTGCCATCGGACTCGGTGCCAACAGGCGCTGTTCACCTCTGCTTGTGGACTGGTAAAGGAATAAACTTTCCCCAGAAGACAAACGTACAGCAGTGAGCCCTCTGAGAGGGAAAGGAAGAGCTCCGATAGGCATTAAAATGCCAAAGACAACAAAAAGTTTAATGATCGCCTCTCCTTAGTGGTCTTCCAAGCTGGCAGCATTCCTCACCTGCTGCTGGGTGGTGCTCAGGCAGGTGTGAAACCCATTCCTCCTCTGAAAACACTGAGGAAACTGGGTTTGCTCTGATCCTCCCAATTGGGTGCCCCATCCATCAGCAGAAGAAGGGAAACGCATTAGCACCAATAGGAGCCTTTTGAAAAGTAATTTATGGCCTATCACATCTAATGATTACAGCAGAGACCACCTCTACACCCCGCTTCCACCGCAGCTGTGGATTACACCAGCCTGCAGACTCACTCCATCCATCCATCCATCCACCCACCCACCCACCCATCCATCCATCCACCCACTCATCCATCCATCCATCCATCCACCCATCCGCTCAGGACATACATCTGCTCTGGGTAAAGCCCAGTTCATTTTTTTCCAGCTTGGTAACTACTTGGTGGGCAGATTTTGTGCCCAGGGCAGTCATTTGTAAGGATCATTTTTGCAAAACCTCGTTATCCTGATAACGTTTACACCGCGGTGCTCATGAACCCAGGTCCTGCCATCCCTCCTTATCGCTGCCAGCGCAGGCAGGAGCACGGCGGGGAGAGCAGAAGGGAGTTCCGTGCTGCGTGGAGCTATGGAGATCAGGGATGTGCTGCAGCCAAGGATGGATCATGACTGGAGAAAGCAGAAACAGGGCCTCATTCAGCTGGACAGAGTAGAAAAAAATGCATCACTCTTTGAGGGGCTCCGCATGTAGAAATGTGAGCGGTGAAGCACACCGAGAAGAGAAAAAGAGCAAAGCAAAACTGTGATTAGGAGGGTGCAGGCATGGCCCCACCGGGGTGCAGCCCGTGGGGAAGGGCAGGCTCCGGTATCCTGCTCACTCTGCGGCTCAACCAGCCACGGGGGGTCCCAGGACCTCATCTCCTGGCGGCTGGTACGGAGTGAGCCACCCCAGGGCAGTGACACACAGCTCCTTTAATCGCTATATTTATGACATTTTTTAGTCCGATGATGAACCCAGGAACCAGCTGTTTCAAAATATGAGTTACTTCTTTGCATGTTTATTTGCCACGTGATCAGGTGATAACACGATCTTTATTATTGTACGGTATTTACCTTAGAAATCGCTACAGATAAGAGATGTGCAGTGGTCTGAATTACACTTTAATCTAAAAGTTTATTGAATAAAAGCCAAACCAGCAAACCCCATCCCACTCAACCACTGCAATATACGTTAACCCCTACAGCTGAAGCCCCCACTTAACAACCAGCAAACCTGTGGGGGCTTCAGCTGTAGGGGTTAACGTATATTGCAGTGGTTGAGTGGGATGGGGTTTGCTGAGCAGGGACCCGTACGCAGTTTTCTCCCATACTGGTGAGCTTGGAGCAGTTCCCCCGGCTTTGCTCTCCCCTCGCACACGCGCCAAGGGCTCTCTGTAACACACAGGTAATGGGAGTTTGGTGCACACACCAGCCATCACAAGTTACCCCCACCAAGGAAAGGAAATATCATATAGAGATATAAAAAATACATTATTACATATATTATTCTTCTAGTATACCATCTCCCCCAGGGTTCCCCTACCACCGGTCAAACAGATTGCACAAATCAAATGACCCAGGACGCCCTGCGATACGCTCCCAGGCGCTGGAAGGCCACGGCAGGGAAGGTCACAGCCTGCAGCAGCACGTGGGGCTGCAGAAATACTGAGGAATTTATATTAAAAAAAAAATAAATAAGCAAATTCCCCCCAGAAAAGCTGGAGCTTTTCTTTTCCAGGCAGGAAGCGTCTGTATGCCAGCGTAGTGACTCGATGCCTGTGACAGAGCCAGTGGGTGCCGATGGAATGGGTTTGTTTGGTGGCAGGGGCTGGGGCTGGCTCAGTTGCGACTCGGGGCTGGTGTCCCCGCAGGGCTGGGGACATTAACGGGGCCAGGGCAGCACACACAGCTGGGGTGTACGGGGACAGCAGCCACAGAGGGGTCCTAGCGTTTCCCAGTGCTACGGCAGCTCTGGCAGCACGGAGGAGCTCTATTCCCAGCTATCTAGGCAAAGAGAAATTCATCACTTGGAGCTGTTAGAATAGCGTTCGCACAAAACTATGCTGGGTCTTCTTTTGGGAAGGGTTGGCCAACTGATGGCCAAAGGGCAGCACTGACCCCAAAGAGCATCTTGCCTTGGTGGCCAGGGCCAGCTGAGCAGAGCTGTTATGGGCCCATGGCAAGGGACAGGAGTCACTCCTGCTCCAAAATCAGATCCGTTAGAGGCTGCTCTAAGGAACTTTTCTCTTTCTGCAGGCAAAGCCTGCTCGGGGACAATGAGAAGTGATGCTTTTTGGCAGGAGGGCAGTGCAGAAATCAGCAACAGGACTGCTTGGCACTGCTGTGTCGGAGCAGCCACCGGCACTGGTACTGAAAAGCCTGGCTTTCAGTAAGCACGACTTCGAGTACCGGGAGTTCAGGCGAGGACACGGCCGCAGCCAGCGCCGGGATTTGTTGAGCCCCATTAGGTGGCTGGAAAACTACAAGAGCTCAGCTGGGTTTCAGATAAAGGCGCCCAGAGAACAGGCTGTGACTGCCGAGAGGGTTGGTGGGTGCAAGGCTCCTGTGAAGTCCAGGGGGCTGGCTGGGTCAGGAGGACCAGCCCGGAGCTGTTCGTGGCTCCCCAGAGACAGGAGGAACCCACTGACAGATCTGCTGAAGATCAGGAAGAACGAACGCCACCACGCACCGTTCAAAGCACTCGGTGTACTGAGATGTGATCCCATTTCAATGCGAGCCCCTGCGAGAGCTGATGCATACATTAAAAAAAAAAAAAAAAAAAAATAGCACAGACAATTGCCAATCCATTCTCAAGATTGCTGGCAGCAATTCTCCAAGGCAGGTCAAGTTTACTATGTATTTTGGAAAGAAAGCTGGGTTGAAACCCAGTTGTTTTGTATTTGTTTGCTTTATTTCTAAGATTCCCTTTGTACCACCATCCACAGGGGTTACAGCAGTTTAAAGGCCAGCTTCAGCAAATGTGCTTCGACACCAACCAGTCTGCTCTGCTGAGGTCTAAGCACACCCCTTAAACATGCTACGGACTTGGCATCTAAATTGGTTTTCAATGTCAGACGACAGACATGGGTAATCCTCAGGATGTGAGACGAGGTGGGCAGTTCACTGAATTCCCTGCCTGTGAAGAACAAACACCACAGTTTGTTTTCAGTTGGCTTTGGGAAACCCTCTCCAACCTAGCAAGGCAGCGGAGGCCACCCCCTCCGTGCGAGCAGAAGGGCCCCAGCCACGGCAGCCGCAACTCGGGAACGGAGCCGCGGGAACAGAGCAACCCGGGGTGGTGTGGTCGGACCTGGTGTGCGTCTGCCACCCGCTGAGCTGGGGCGATGTGGGAATTCATGCAAGGGCCTCCCCGAGATGTCCTGAAGCAGCTCTGTGGCTCCGACAGCAGTCCCTGCTGGGGATGATAGTGGCTGACAGGTATGTGCTTTTGTAACGCGGGACAAACCCAGCCGTGGGTGCAGCCCGTGGGGTGAGCCTGCAAGCTGCCGGCTCCCCGACCTGCTCACCACGGCGGCAATTTTGTTGACTCACGTCCCCCAGGAGCGCAATGCAGCTGCAGCCTTTACGTGGGCGATGTAGACACAGCCCCCCCGTGCCATCGCACGCAAACCTGGTCCCATGGACCGGCAGCACCGGGTGTCTGCACGCAGCGAGCTGTATGTCCACACGACTTTCCCTTCTGTCCATCTGTATGCGCACAGACACCCTCCCACTTCTCCTGGCAGCACAGGGGTGTCTCTGTGCCATCTCCCTGAACAGCCAAACCATTCTGGAAGCCAGAGGGGTTTGTCACCGCCCCTCGCCCCGAGAAGCGGCCGTCCACCCCACGCAGCCATTGAAGCTCACCCACTGCCGCTGGCAATTCCCATCAAAGACCCCATTCCACGGAGCTCGTTTGATCATTGGGCTCAACCTCCCAGCTGAGGCTTTACCATGTCCCTCCAGGCAGGATGGGATCCATCAAATCTCAGTTTGAAAGATGGAAGCACCCAGCATCATCATCTGAGAAGCGTATGCAACGTGCATCTGGGGAAAGAAACTCTGCAGCCATTCCCTGCAGAGTCCAGGGAGCTGTGGCCGTGGGAGCAAGAGGAGGATTCACCCATACAGATATTTCCTTGGCTGCCCCTGTGCAGCAGCATTGGAGAGCATCTGCCTGGGGGCCCTGAGAAGAGAATGCAGCTCTGTCATAGCTACCACAAGGTGTTCAGACTCAAGAGGCGATGCCTGTTCATGGAGGAGGCTGGAGGAGCTGCGTAACATCCTTTTCACATCCCGTTATTTGCTGGATCCTTATGCTGTTAGCCAGGATCCCTGCACAAACCCAAATGGCATTTTGGAGCCAGCCTGCCATCCCACCAACATGGTCCAGCACCGCCTGGGCAGGGCAGGCCCCCGGCTGCAGCAGGATGCTGCTGGGAGGTGCTGGTCCAGCCTGGGCTCAGCCCATGGTTGCCATCTGCCGTTCAGAGCACTGGGAGGAGACTGGGAGCCCGTCCAGCACCGCTCAGCCCAAACAAGCGCAAGCACTTGCTTAAAAACAAACAACCCTACATGCACAGTCAGGGTGCGTCCGATGCACCTCCCTGCTCCCCAGCCTTGGCCTCCCTGCTCCCCAGCCTTGGCGCAGGGTCACATCTCCATCACCTGGAGGGCAGGCACAGCGCTTTTGTTTCAAACAAAAGCAGATTATCTCCTGCAGCCTCCCGTTTCCCACAGCGACGGGAACACCGCAGAGAAGGGCAGGATTCAAGGTGCAGTTGTGAGAACCACCAGTGGAGAGACTTAATCCTCCAGCTCAGGTCTGCCAGCATGCTGGAACTGGTGAATGCCACCATCGAGGCCGCAGAGGTAGTGGGAAAGCCCGGAGGATTTCCCCTGCTCCGGGAGGGGATCTCAACCCACTAGAAGGGATTTCCCACAAGCTGAGAGGAGCCAGGGAAGGGCTGCTGGTTCGCAGAGGCTGGGTGGCTGGCAAGAAGGTGGCTGTTGCTGGTGTCCCACAGTATCTCCTTCCAGTCTTTGATGAGCTTAGAAGTGACTTTAATAACCTGGTGCTGCCTAACAGCTCACTGCTGATCCCTCACCCATCAGAGCCCTTGGTCCAGAGGAGATCCATGGATGAGTCCCCAGAGAAGTCCAGCAATAGCAGGGGACCCCAGGAGGGGTTGGGGGGGGTGTCAGGAATGGCACTGACCAAGCCAATTTTGGGGTGCAATGGAAGTGCTGTGGATGGGTTGCATGCTTCCCTACCTCCAAGCCTCTGCAATTAGGTCGCTTTTGCTTAGGGTCATTCACGCTGCATACGTGGGCATCTGGGCTGGACGCTCACGTAGCCTGTTCAGGGCGAGAGGCTGTAACGTACTCGGTGTTTTGAATTATGGGTTGATTTTCCCTGACCTCTGCAGCAGTCTCATTAAATCTCTTATTCTATGCTTAATTAGCAAAGCTCTTCCAGCCCCATCTTGGGCTGCCCTGTCACCCAGCAGAACAGCTCAAAAGCATGCTTAAGAGTTTGAAACCTTTTCTTGAAATAATTAAAGATTAGTTCGAAAACAGAGCCAGGTTCTTTCAGCAGGGGTCAGGCACCGGCAGAGCCCAGAGGTCCCTTAGCCACATCGGGGACCAGGCTGAACTCCAGCCACCAAAATCCAAATCGGAGGGGCCGGACAGAGGGGGTGGACTCCCACAAGCAGAGCCCAGCACAGGGACAGGTCAGACCTACCCTCTAATCCTAGCTTTTGGCACTGACCATGTAATTACGAGTATGACTCTCTTCACCTTCCCGCTGCCTGGTTACCTCTCTGTGTTTGCTAAGCCATTTATGATCTCCTGTTAAAAAGCAAACAACATTACTACTAGGGAAAGTGCTTCAATTCTTCAGGTACAGAGGTCTCCGAGTGGGTGTTATCTGGAAGCACGGTGCAGCGGAGGCGTGCTGGAAGCGTCTGAAGTCTCGGCAGCTGCCTTTCCCGGCAGATTTTGGGGAGAAGCCAGCAGACAGAGGGGGAGGTGGCTGCTGAGCGCGCTGGGGGTCACGGCAAGAGCTCATGGCTGCTCAGGAAGCCTCCCCAGCCCCTGAAATCGGGATAGACATGGAAACAAACTCCTGGGAGAGCTGTTCAGGGTGGGAACTACACCTGGAAAAGTCCAAACCACAGCTGGGTTTCAAGCTCTTGTAAAAACTAAGCTCTGCATAGCACCACCATGGGGAAAAGCACCCCCAGCCAGGAGCAGCCAGCACCGCAGAGCGAGCTGGGGACACAGCAGCTCTGGGGACGTGCCAGGGATCCTGTCTGGTGACAAAAGCTTGGGTTTCACTACAAAGGCAGCTGACCCAGACCTGCTTCTCTCCGTGCTGCGACTCGGAGGGCTCCTCTTTCTCACCCTCTTCTAAATGCTCGGCACATCCCCAGCTTTGATTACTGACCGTCTCCCCCCAGCCTCGTCCCTGGTCCCTGCCATAGAATCATTAAGTCCTAGAAGGGGTTTATTCCCATGACGCTGTGTCTGTCACTCTCTTCAGCCTTTCTGGAGGGAGAAAGCAAAGGATCAGCCCCCAGCTGTGCTGCAGCCAGACAAAGGGAGCGGATTCCTCCTCCCCTCGCTCCAGCTTAACAAAGCCAGCGCAGCAGCACCAAACCCTGAGCCTCGACCAGCGTGGCCTCGCTGCAAAGAACAGGGCTCAGGGCTAATGAGAAAGCGAGAGCAGAGGAGCATCAGGCTGTGCTGCCTGTGGGAAAGGTTCCTTAAGGACAAAGAAAACCATTTCACTAATAGCTGGAGGCTCTCGGCTGCGATGGAGATCTGCTGTGCTGGGAGACACGGGGCTTGTTCTAGAAGAGTAGAAGGCTCCCTCTCTCCCTCCAAGCCTCCTCCATCCTCCTCTCATTTCTACAGTTCAAAGGGATGTTTTATCAGCCTTCTGGGGTAATGCCAGGGCAGTACACACAGAGGGGTGCTCTTGGCACCTTCCCTCAGCTCTGCTAGGCCCAGCAGACCTTTAATCATCCAGGGATGCCGTTAGACAGAAATGCCTGGCCCCAGTGCCCTGCTCACCATTCCCTGCAACTTCCCCCCCCCCCCCCCCCCAGCAGATCTCACCCTGGAGCCCTCCCAAACTGCGCCACATCAAGATCATCCTCACCAGGGGCCTGGAGCTCAACCCAGTGTTGCAGCTCCTCCGCCCCGGCCAGAGCAGCGTGTCTGCATCAGGGGCAGAGCTCCTTTCTGCTATCTATAGATATCTGCATTTATACAGCCTCCCCAAAACAGGGCGCCTAAGCGTCAGGACCACAGATGGGGAGAGGACAGGGGATGGGGCCAGCCAGGGTTATGCAGCCGGCGAGGAGCGGGTGGGATGTCAGGAATTAGCGAGCCGGTGCCTTCCCCCCTTCATCCGAACTGCGGGGCACCCCGACATCGGAGGGAGGGGACTCGGAGCTGCCAGGGCTCGCTTCACCGCTTCCTAACGGGGACCGGCGGGCAGGACCGGCCCGGAGAGCACCGGCCGGCCGGGATGCAGCGCCGGGGCCGGTCCCTGCCCTCCGCTTGGGCTGTGCCCGCCCCGGGGCCGGGGCATCCTCGCAGCCTGCGCCCTGCAGTGAGCTCCGGCCCCCGCCCCCCCCGTCCCCGGGGCCGCCCCTGCCGTTGCCGCGGCCGCCGCACGGTGTCCTCGGTGCTCCGCAGCGGCGGGAGCGCGTCCGGGACCGGCGGAGCCCCCGCAACCCCCTGTGCAGGACGGAGGGGGTGTCCCGGGCCCCCCACCTCCCTCAGCCCGCCCCCCCTCCCCCCCCAGCCCGGGCCCCGCTTTAAGAGAGGGCCGGAGCAGCACCCGCCGCACGGATGCATGGCCCACCCCCTGGGGTCCCACCTTTCCATTCAAGCCCAGCCCTGAAGAGCAGCCTTTAATGGTGCCACCGCTACAAAGCTGGAAGCGTAACCCAAGGGCTGGGACAGCCCTCCCGCAAACGGCCCGGGAAGAAGGAAACCAAAGAGACGCCGATGGCTGGGGTTCTTCTTGGCTTTGCTGCCACCAAAACCATGGCCAAAGCCACTGCCCGGCCCCGGGGGTGACAGCACGCCAGAACCAGAGGCAGGGCTCTCTTTTGCCCCTTTCTCCCAGGGCTGAACAGAAGATCCCAATTCATTACAGGAGCTAAAAACAGTGTTGGAATATTGTAGGTTGAGACTGTCTCTGCGTGAAACCCAGCAAAGGCAGTATCTGTGCTAGTCCTGTGCCAAAAGTAAGGTCTTCCCTCTAGCCAGAGCAGTCGCTTGGGCATTCATCCCTCCCAGGAGCATTGGCAGCCCCTGGCTCCAGCTCCTGGCAGAGTGACAGTCAGATGCTACAGGTTTGCAGGAAAAGCCTTGCTATGAAGGCGAAAGAACGATCCCCTGGATCTGGCTGCAGGCTAGGCAGTTTCTCTTGTTGCAAGCCAAGGGGATCTGTGCAGGGAAGCAGATTAGATTCCGGGGTGCTCAAAGAGGGCAACATCACATCGGTTCTCCCTGAACCACCACTGACCTGTCTGGATGCTCCTAACACCTCCGAACCCATCACCTTTGGTCAGGATGGCAGCAGGGAGATGCCCATGTCCTGATCCCCGAGTCCTTCCTGCTGGCAGGAGACACGGCACACACCAGTGCTAGGAGCAGTTCCTTCATTTGGGTTTCCCCACAGAGCTCTGAAGATGGCTGGAGGGGACCTCTGGCCACGTGCTCCTTCCCTCCACGGGGCTGGAATAGCAGCGCCCAGGAGGGAAAGGGACAGCAGCCCTGGCTGCAGGCTCCTGCCGGCCCCAGCTCCAGAGCAAGGCTGGGTTTAGCTACCAGCAGGCAGAGCCAAGCTACCAGGCTCCCAGGACAGCTTGGGTGATGCTCACCCAGCCTCAGCACTGCCAGGAGCTGCCCAGCACCACCACCACGGCTGCTGGAGGCAGCGAGGGGCAGGGTCCTCCACAGGGCAGGAGCTGGCTAGGAATCGGAGAGGCACAGAGCCTCCACGGCACTGCTCAGGCCCTGGCTCACCCCGCCGACGGCCAGCAGGCAGTTCCGGACCACGATGCTGGAGCAAGCGCAGCGGGGGGTGGGCATGGGGGGTAGGTTCTCCCACTTGTTCTTCTCAGGGTGGAAGGCCTCCACAGACTCCAGGACGGTCGGCTGGTTTCCTGGAAGCAGAAAGCAAGGCATTGGGTCACCTGGGAAGCACCAGCAAGCGTCCCTTGTCTGCTCTGGCACAGTGCCTGTACTCTAGAATCATAGAATCACTTTGGTTGGAAAAGACCTTTAAGATCATCATGTCCAACCTTTAACCTAACCCTGCCATCCCACCACTAAACCATGTCCCTAAGCATCCCCTTACAGGGTCTGTTTTCCCATCTCCCTGAGGCCATCCAGGGCCAGGATCTCTCCCCCTGTAACAATAACACACAACTCACATATGCTTTTAAAGTGTTACCACCATCCCCAGTGCCCCACCTAGTCCCCCAGCCACGACGACTCTGCCTTTCAGGTAGCCAGCCACGAAGTCTGCTCGCCTTTTCTTCAGGTAGAAGGAGCGCTCCATCTTCATCCAGCCACCTGGAGGGGACAGGACAGACCGGGCATTGCAGGAGCATCCACTCCTGGGAAGCCATCTGCCTCCCTGACCTCCTACTTGCTTGTGAAGTGCAGTTTTGCTGCTGCACCATGGTGTTATAAAGCCCCATGACACAGGGATCAGCTTCCTCACCACCATGTCAGGAGGGGGCTGTTGAACCCAGCTGCCTTGGGACTCTGGTTTTCCCCCCTGCTGCCTTGACTTGTTAACCTCAACTGCGGGTCTTCCTCTAGGCTGGGCTCAAGGCACCAGCGACCCAAGGACTCAGCAGATGAGAGCTCTGTGCTCTGCAAGGACAGCAAAGCCCCAAAAGCATGCATGCCATCCACCCTGCTCCTCTGGCAAGTTCAGAGCTGGGACAGCCCCCACCTTGTTCCATGTCAAACATGTCCACGGTCCTCATGAACTTGGGCTGCCGGTAGAGCCGTCCCTGCCGCAGGCCCCCGAGACTGAAGAGTTTGTCTTCTGTGGGCACGAAGCTGGAGAAGGCCCTTTTGTTGGGGATGTTGGGGAACTTGGTCCATGACCTGGTCTCTGTGTCAAAGACCTCGAAGGCGTTGATAGCATACTTGGACTGCCTTCCACCTGGGGCAGGGGAGATGGAAAGGAAAGGGTCAGCTTTGTTGACAGCACTGAGCCGATGGCAGCAGGAACCAGAGGAGCCTCCTAGGACAGGCTGAGAGCAAGCTGGCAGCTGATATGGTGTCCCCAGGTCTCAAGTCACCTGGATGAGGGCCTGCTGAGCCAGGTAACTTCTCACCCTTGCACTCCCCCTCTCCTTCAACTGCAGGTTCATGACATGAAAACACTTCATTTTTCAAAGCATCACCCCCTCCGCTTCCCTCCACGCCGGCAGCAGCGGGTCGCTGGCACAGGAAGGTGTTTAGTATGCACTGGTTTAATCAAGACAAATTCAGAGCAGAGCAGGGATCAGGGCTCAGGGAACCTTTGCAATTCAGATGAGTTCAGCGCCAGTGCAATCCAGCAAGCCCCAGCCCCTGATGGGGCAGCAGAGCCAGAGCAGCTGCCGGAGCAGCTACCAGCGCTGGAGATGCGTATTATTCTTCCAGCCATCAGATGCAGATGAATACAGCTATTCTCAGCTCAGATGCTCAGCGTGCCTTTGAAGGCAGAGCCTGTGCTCGCTACCGGGCCCACAAACTGTTCGCCAGCAGCAAGCAAACCGCAAAATAGATCAAAGAGCCTTTTCTGGTAACCCCTAAAGAGAGCCAGGGCTGTCTGGCGGTTTGAGCAATCAGGACTCCTGATTTTTGATCCCGATGTGCCGTTTGGCCATGAGCTAACAGCAGCATTTCTCTGCCTTAGTTTCCCTTTCTGTAAGGCAAAACTAATGAAAATCATTCCCTGCAAAAGGCTTGGTCCAGCATTTCCCAGCTACAGCAGGTCTTTCCTCTGCCAAGGGCAGACCCATCGCGAAGCTGCCTGGTAATTTGCTGATATAAAATGCATAGAAGTATTTTTACTCACTAGAGTTGGGTCCAAGGGCTTTTGGTGAAGTCCCAGGACTGCAAATTGAGCAGGCAAAGACCAGCTGCATCCTCGGCTGCCAGCAGCCATGGGTGGGCCTGGGACATGGGAGGCCACTCGCCCGGCTCAGAGCTGCTGCAAGACCCGGGGCGTTCAGGGGTGCAGGGGCTCTCATGGGTGCTCGCTACGGAGTTGTGAACCCAAACCCAACACCAGCGCCACTCAAAACCTACAGCTGCAGTATTGGTATTTCTGAACGCACGAGAAAGCGGGCAGGGATGGAGAGGAGCGTTCCCAAAAGCCGCTTCCGAGGAGGTTTCTCAATGCTCAGATCAAAGGAGCTGCTGCCCGGAGAGGAGGAAGAGGAGGAGGCAGGGCTGCTTCTTACCCAGCACGTAGATCTTGCTGCCTCGCAGGAAGGACGTGGCAGCGTACCTGGGCGTGGGCATGGCCGCCAGCGACACCCAGATGTCCTTGAGCATGTCGTAGTGCTGCAGGTAGTTGTGCGGCCGCAGGTCAGATCCCATCCCACCAGCTGCATAGACTCTGTAGTCTGGACAGGGCCAAGAAGCAAAACAATCCCACAAAAATCATTGTAGGAAAGCATCAGAAATACCTCCCCGGCAAAAACACACGTGGCATCGTGCGATGTGTTTGCTCCTACCCAAGTCCCTGTGCGCGTCCCGAGCTCCCATCCCCAGGCAGAGGGGAATGCACCGAGCTCCCGGGCTCCACAGCAGCGCTGATGCTCTTCCCCCAGCCCCGCGCCCCCGTCCGGGGGCTGCTGCTCCTGGGCTCAGCTCCTGCTTTGCCCCACCAAGGTCTGGCACAGGATGACAGCTCCACAACCCGGACCGGAGGGCTCAGAGCCAAGACAAGGCACGGAGGCTACTTGTCCCTCACCAGATCCCTCTCAGCTATATCCATCTCCAGCTAACGGCAAACCTGGCTCTCCAGAACAAAATCCTTCCTGCACAGCACCCACATCATCTCTTTCAACAAGCACTTCATTCCACAGACGAGATTCAAGAGAGCAGCGACAGCAGCCTTGCCCTTGCAAGCAGCGTTAGAAGGCAGCTGAAAAAGCAGAGACCAGCCCGCACGCTGCAAGGATTTGGGCAGCTATTTCTGTTCCTGGCCTCTCGCACCAAATTGACCTTGCTCTATCAGTCAGGCAAGCTTATACTCAGAGAGAAAAATCATCTCCGAGATGGTAAACATTATTTTTAAACATTCCTTGACAGTAGCTTTTAAACCCACTTAAGCAAACAAACCAAGCAGCTTTCAAAGAAGCTGCCTGGAGATTAGATTCATAATCCCAGGCACGGTGGGAAGCCGGCTGACCTCAGGCTCGCTGCTTGGGAACACAGCTCCCAGCCCCGGGCTCTTCAAAGCATGGCAGAGCACGCTAAAGGAAATCAATACTCCACATCTCTGCTTAGAAACTAAAAAATGAGATGGGCTGGTAAGGCAGAGCCTCACGGGCATTTAACAAGCCCCACTTAAGGCAGCGGTTAAGCTTTCGGGAGGGGGGAGCTACGCAGGAGCCCCCCTAAGGCCAGCCGCTTCCCATCCTTGTACAATGATTTGAGCCCATCCCCATGAAGCTGACACTCTCCTGGCTGGTTCTGGGTTTGGACCAGAGATGCCTCTTGAAACCAAAGCTATTCTGTGGCTTCAAGACCTTCATCTCTGGCTGCCCAGCTCAGCCAGGTCCTCCCAGCAGCATCATTCCTATTTTCCCAGCACCTGCAACACACAAGGACCAGAATTTGCTACAAGAACCTGGAGAAGTTTGATCTGAGACCCTGGTGCTTGACCCTGTCCAAAATACCCCCGGGTACGGGCACAGCCATGGCCCTTGTGGCTCCGGGGCTGATGATGCAGCACAAACCCTGGGTTCATTCTGCTTTTGGCTGCCTACAGGACAGTCATCTTTAGCAGGTGGAACATGACAAATACAAGGGGTTCAACTTCTAGAAGCACAGAAAAGGTTTTGGAGAACAACGTAACCCCATGCCATCGCCCAGAAAGCTTTTGTGCCTGATGCATCAGCCTCCCCATCCCACCACCCCGCAGGCGTCCCCTCCCTGCCCTGGAAGGACACAGCAAGAACTGAACCCTCCTTGCCTTTTGCCGTCACCGAGATGCCCATGGCTGCTTCTCTCAGCGAGTTCCTCTTCTTCCACTTGCCCTCATCTATGTTGTACATCTCCACTATCTTCAGCGGCATCTGATTCACTCCGACCCCTCCTATCACCATGATCCGCTTGCCCAAGGCGGCCACGGCCACCCCTGCCCGGGCCGTGGGCATGGGGGGCAGCGAGGTCCACTGGTCGGCCTCGGGGGAGTAGACCTCGAAGCAGTCCATGGGGACGCCGTTATCATCGCAGCCCCCGATGGCAAAAACCTGCCCACCAGCTTCCACCAGGGTCGAGTAGACCCTGCGGCTTGGGAGCGGGGCGAGGGTTTTCCACTGGAAGTCTTTGGTATTAGCGAGCTCCATGGTGGCTGGCGGGGTGAGGCAGCATCGGTCCCTGCCCGTGGTGGGGGGGTGCGGGGGGGGGCTGGCTAGGCTGCAAAACAGAGCAGAGAAATGCCATGGAAAAACAACAGAGAAACAGGAAGGGCAAACACCACCCTCCCCCTGGCAGAGCTGCAGGCAGCCGGGAGCAGAGCAGGGATCGGAGCATCCCAGCGGGCAGCCCCCGCAGCCCCCAGACCTCTCTGCCACCCCCCGGCACAGAGCAGCAGCCACTGGTACCTTTCATTGCGTCTCCATTAGTCCTGCAGTTCCAGATCTGCCTCCTGCAGAGACCAAGCCTAAAAATAAAACAAAAGACAGGGGGGGTGGAAAAAAAGGCAAGGGGTGTGGGAGTGGGGGGGGGGGAAGGCAAGAGAGGTTCGAGTCTGTTATCCTGTTTCCTGAGCATCCCCGCCCCCAAGCGACATTCAAACTGAGGAGGCTGCAAGGCGTCTGCTCCCTTCCCCGGCTGTTTTCCTGCCTGCTGGGGAACTTTGCCTCGTGTCCTCCTTCTCCAACCCGATTTACTCCTCCTGACCCCTGCGTACACCCTCCTGCAAGCCCTGGGGAGCACCCGCTCCAGTAGCCCCGGGCTGGGAAAGGCAAAAGCCAGCGCTCACCCCTCCAGCCCTGACCCAGGGGCTGCACCTCGGAGCCGTAAGGGATCCAGAGAGCAGCCCAGGGTGGAGAGGCACGAGCTCTTGCTGGAAACCCATGGTTCTTGTCTCTCAGAACGGCGCTAAGCCTGCGGAGGGGATTAATTAGTGCAGGAGGACAGAGAGAGGGCAAACCAAAAGGAACAAAGGCAGCATGGAGTAAGGTGCGTTCTGCACTGAGCATCTCCACTGAGCATCTCTGCCTTCATGGTGTAACTGGGGATGTTTACCAACTGCCCTTAAAACAAAGCAAGATTTACCTGCATCCTTATAGCCTCTCCCAGCGCACACCGCCTGCACGCATACATCTGGAAAGAGGGCTGTAGGGTAGTGGGAGCAGTTGCCAAAAAAGCCCAAAGGCGGCATACGCCTGGCTGAGCATTGCTCTGCTCCAGGGCTGCATCGTTCCCTTTTCTCCCCAGGGACAGACTCCCGAGGCTCTTCCCCATGGATGCTGAGGTCCCACTGAGCCCCTGAAAAGAGCTCCCCTGGCAGCAGGGCCGGGCTGGCTGGCTCTGCTTTTCTCTGGACTGTAAGTTTGGAAGTCCCTGGAGCAGAGGTTCGCTCCCGGAGCAGTTTCCCTGCTTCCTGGCTGATGCCCAGCCCAGGGCCAGCGCCTCGGCCCATCTGCTGCTTGGGGTTATTTGTTCTGATACAGCACTGCGGATGCGGGGCGGGATGCAAAGAGCCAAGTTGCTCTCTCCTATTTAAGATACCCAAGCAGAAATAAAGCAACCAACTGTTATGGGCCTTGGGTTTCTTAGGGGGATAGACTCCCCCCTCTCCCAAAAAGGAGAACCAGACTTGTCTCCTGCTGCTTTATCTGGAGCAGAGAGTAAACAAGTGGGCTCTGCAAAACTCCCTGACCCAGGAACAGGTCACCCCCCCATGCCCCCCACTGCTGTGCCCTGCCGCAGCGCTTACCCCCCCAGGTCTGACCACAGCCCTTCAGCTCTCCCAGCCCTCTGACAGCCGGAGCAGACAGAGCCTGTAGCTTAGCAACAGCCACCTTTCATCACCCGTCACTTTGGATGATCTGGCTGGGTATCCTGATGTTTCCTGGGGGACCACAGCATGGAGCAAAGATGCAGATGCCCCTGGAAGGGGAGAAACCCCTGGGCGCACCAGGCTGCACGCAGGGCAGAGGCACACGGGCTGTTGCTACTCTACCCCAGGCTTATCTTGCATGTAGCATGCTGGGGACACCACGTATTTCTCCTCTAAATTCATGCCTGTTGTGTTCATCAGGGAAGCAGGGAGACAGAGGTGGCCCTCGGACCACAGCCAGGGCATTTGCTGTTATCTCGGACAGGTACCACACAGCAGCCCCGCAAAACCCTCATCGGGACCGTAGCCCGCAGGCCCCATCTGAAGGGGACATCAGTTTCCACCATCCTGCTCGTTCCTACATCTCCTCTAAATGTGTGAATTAAAGGAGGGTGATGGAAAAGTGTCAGTGAAACAGGTCTCAGAAAACTCGACTGAGACACGTCAAAATCACAGAATCGTTTAGGTTGGACAAGCCCTTTAAGATCATCAAGTCCAACCGTTCCCCTAACCCTGCCATCCCACCACTAACCCATGTCCCTAAGCACCTCATCTCTCCTTCTTTTAAATCCCCCCAGGGATGGGGACTCGACCACCTCCCTGGGCAGCCCATTCCAGAGCCTGACAGCCCTTTCGGTGAAGAAATTTTTTCATGTACTTCACGTACCAGTCTGAGCTGGCATGAAAACCAATCAGTCCAAGCAGGGCTGTTTATTTTAACTTATTCTCCCAAGTAAATTTCCGTAGTCCGCTAAACATCATTTATTGCCCAAAGGACGTGGTTAACAAACCCATAAACACTCCTCGGGCCGTAACCCTCCAGCAGCAGGAGCCGGCACGGGCACATGCGCACATCCCCGGCACGACGGGGGCCGCAGTATAAAGGAACACAAAGCAACAATAAAAAGCAGCAGCAAGTCAAGCCACGCTTTGCATCTTCCCAGCAGCTGAGGAGAAAGGGGGCAAAAAAGGGACTGGATCCCTCCCCCCCCCCCGCCTTCGATCCCTTGTCATCTGCTGCGCATCACCGCCTGCAACTGGATCAGCCCAGGGATTTTTGCCTTGGCATCTTAAGCAGCTCTGGACGATTGCTTTCATGAATAATTTATTTTCTTTCCAGGTGAATTTTCATGCGTTACCACCAACAAATTCAGCAAATTAAAAGAGCAGAGCCAGCTCCTATGGGGTGACAGATTTGCATCCTGACCTCCAAGAAGTCATTTCCCTGCCCTGCGCCTCAATTTCTTCAACTATAAAGTGCAGCCCTGGGATGAGACATAATCAGCATCGCTCAAATGCCTGACAGAAGCAGAACCTCACAACTGGTGCCAGACAGCTTCTGTCATTAAGGCGATTCAAAGCTCGAGCATAGTTTTCTAAAATTGCCTAAAAATTCTTTTTCAGCATAGTAGCACACAAAGCGTGATTCAAAGCGCTTGGAGTTGGCTGAGTTTTTCTGTTTAGTGCCGGGCAGGGCCTGCATGAGAACAGGCAAAGCAAAGACCTGAAAACTCAGCCCAGCTGTGGTCCCAGGCAGCGGGGGCCAGCAGACCCCGAGGGTCAGCAGACCCCGAGGGCCAGCACCCTCCGCAGCAGCAATGCAAGGCTCAGCCTGAATTGAGCTGCCTTGGCATAGACGTAATTTGCTATTCTTCTCTTTCATGCTCTTTCAAGAAAATCAAGGTCAGCCTGAAATACCGTACCCACACCCTTTTTCTCTCCGTCATCACCTGAATCTCACTGGGAAGCAATGCCAGCGCTGGGCCGTAGGAGCTGGGACCTGCCAAAATGTGCCGACCAAACACCCCCGCGCGCTACAGCCATGTTCTCCTCCCAGACAGAGGGAATTATCACTTAATTATACCAAACAAATTGGAAGCATTAACTTTTTTTTCCCCCCCTTAAATGGCGACATTAAAATCAAAATGAATGGTAATTGCTTTTCTATCAGAGGAGATGGCAGGCACGGTGCCCAGCCCTTACCCTTGGCAGGACAGAAGCCCCTGCTTTAAGGGCTCAGGGAGCAGCACAGCACCCACACCCCCACCCCCAGGGTCTTTGCCAAATGGTGATGGAGCATGGCTGGGCAGGGAGAGCCCCACGGCACCCACTGAGAGGGGGACAGGGCTCCGGTGGGAGAGGGGCTGTAGCACCCAAATGCTCCCTCCAAGGAGTGGCCATTCCTCACCCCGCAGGATACATCAGGCTCATTTTAGAGAGCTCCTGGTTTAGTGGCATTTATTACCTGCAGAGATTGGTGACTTATAACCGAGGGACGCTGGTGGGTATTAAAGTGATAGAGGGGCTGAAGAGGGCAGAGAGCTCTCGGTGCTGCCGCGTGCAGCTGCTTTCATAGAATCAGAGAATCGTTTAGGTTGGAAAAGACCTCTAAGATCATCAAGTCCAACCGCTTTCCTTCCTACCTCGCCTCTGCCTGGGGTTTAGAAGTTTTGCTGCTCCAGGTTTGAAATTCCCTCAGCCACGGAGGACCAGCACACAGCCCAGCTGGAGCCGAAATCTCCGCCCTCCAGCCATCAGGGTGTGCTTTCAGCTGATGCATCACCCTAAATATTGCATTGCAACACCACTGCACGAGCACAGAGTGAAAAGGGGTCCTATTTGCACCTCTCCAAATTGAAGGAAATGCAAAAAGGCCCCAGAAGATGAAAAGCTACTAGGAGATTCCCAAATCTTCTATTTTTAATGCTCATGCTGAGGATATATACACCCCGAGACATCACTGCACACACCCCAGCCACGCTTATGCACGACACACACACACACTCCATCCAGGGAGGAGCTCAGGGCCAGAACTAGAGAGAGCCCCCTAACCCCCACCCAGCCCGAGGCAGATACAGCTCCTTAGGAACTGATCCTGCACCACGTTTGTCCAACTTGCCCTGAAAAGCCTCCAGGACTTCTGCAGCCCCAGCAGCGGTCACTGCTGTGCTTCGCAGAGCATCGCCCACTCAAACCCTCCCTTTGGGAGCAGCGTTCGGTTCAGGGACACCGCAGAGATCCAGGAGCCAGCCGTGGCTCCTTCCCAGCATCCCATCCCAAGTTCGCTTGAGCCATATCCAGCTGACCCTCAGCTTTGCCACCTTCAGCAGTGTGACCCCAGATTTCCATCACCAGATCTGGGGACGGGTCAGACCCAGGACGCCCGTCACAGCCCCATCAGGAGCTGCGCTCCCAGAACATCACCACTCCCCGTATCGTCTCCCACCTGCCAAACACCCACGCACGCGTCCCTCGCTGTCACCAGGAGCGGGTTAAAACAGAGACGCAGACAGCCACCGGCCTGATAGAGAAACCTATTAAAGGAACTACTCCTTTCAGAGAAAAAAAAGCTCTTGTACTCACCTAAATGTCACAGCAGATAAGCACAGGGCAGTCCTGCCGTGTGCCAGCCAAGGTGAGAAAAGGGGCTGCAAAGCTGAGCTGAAAACAGCCCGACATGCAGCCAGCATCACCAGCCCGAGCGGCAACGATTCCCACTGCCCTGGGGACCGGCGTCACGGGAGAGGCAGGAACAGGGGCAACAACAGGCTGGAAATAGCATGCAAACACCGGGAAGAAATCACCGCTCCTGCTCCTCAGCACCCCGCAGGAGCGAGCAGCTTCATCTCAGCTCCGTCTTGGCTGCCTGCGCTCCGTTAAATAAAGAGCAGGGAGAGATGACACAGCACAGACTCGATGAAGACAGCTAAAAGGAGACGATTCGGTGCAGGGAAGCCAGTTCTGTCCCAAGGAACGGTCATGGTACAAGGCCAGGAGGGGGGACATGGCGTGCAGATCCCCAGGAATTTCACCTGCTGCCAAGGAGGGGGGGTCAGGGCACAGCCCAGCTCTCCCCTGCCTGCTCCTGACTCTCTTCCCGGTGCAATTCCAGGTTACAGCAACGCCCGGGTGCTTTCCCGGTGCTGGAGCAGGGACCAGCCCCTGGGAAGCATCAGACCCCTGTGGCTCAGCTCTTCTGGTCCTGGCGTGACCCCAGAGCACCCAACAGCACCCGACTGCTCCAAGGGGCAGAGATCGAGGAGGCGAGAAGGTGCCAGGCAGGGAATGCCCGGGGTGCTGTGCGTGAGGCCCGGGCACACCTCGGGCAATGTCCTGGTTTCTCTCCTGGCACCTTCGTACCTGCTCTCCCCAGGGCTGGGTGCTCAGTTTGCCCACCCAGGGAAGCTGCTTGCTCCCAGGTCAGCTGGGAATGGGGCAGGTAGGGCCCCCACATCTGCCCCTCCTCAAAAACCCAAAGGTAAAACCTGCAGCTGGAGCCACTGATATCACAGAAACACCCCATTTCGGCTAGAATCAGGGACTTTGTCAAAACAGAAAACAGCAAGTGATGAGAAAGAAAGGTAAACATGATGATAATTTTCTTTATGCTGTTTTCACCTGCGCTAGAAGTTTACCAGGGATACACAGCACATCTCAAATAACACACGGGAAAGTTTCAGATGTGGGAGCAGCACCTAAACCTCCCCATTAATCATTGTAATTGAAGTGAGCTGCTTTTCCTCCTAGCAGCACACAAATGTCGTGGTGTAACTACCCTTTGCACTGTCAGATAAGCATTAGCACAGCATGAAGAGGCCCTGTACCCGTGGGCTCAGGTCCCAGCCTTTGCTGTAAAAAAAAAAAAAGAAATTAAATAATTTAAAAATGCATCCTTATTTCAAAGACAGAGCCAAGAAACAACATTCACACGGACAGATTTTTTCAGGAAGCTCTAAGTCCATGTTTCCCCCTGCTCAGCACCCAGAAGGGAGCCGTAAATCCCTCTTGCTCCAGGGACAGGGCTCCTTCCTCCGCCACCCAGCAAAGAGCAGATTTCCAGAGGAGCCCAGCACCTCAAACACCCTTCGTACAATAGTCCAGAGAGCTCAGCACCCCCTCACCACTTATTCAATGTTCTTAGGGGGATCAGGGTCTTTGGAAGAGTCTGGCACCTTCGTAATGCCCCCAGCACATGAGAAGCCTGAGCTCCCGTCCCAAATGCTCGCTCTCATTCCTTGGTGATGCTCAGAACAAGATAGTAACAGCCTTTCTATAAGCTTTGACTATTACACAGTCCTAGCCCACAAGGGCACGTAATACCAAGCCTAGGTTTTCAAGTAACTCCAACTTTCAAGCAGAGAAGGCTTTAAAAAAGCCTTTGAAAATTGGGGACTCTGGTGCCTTTACTTGTCCCTTGCTCAAACCCTGGCAGCTGAGGCTTTAAACAGAACATACATGAAATTTTCAGTATGGTATTTCTGACCTCTCCCCACACTGAATTGAGTTTCCTTGCCATAGTAACAGCTCCCCAGAAAAATAACAACAACAAAAAAATCCACTCATTCCCTGCCTTTCTCTGCAAATTACCCAGCTGGCAAGAGAGATTCTTTAGTTATAAGGAAAGAGAAAACACATTGCAATTGTAAGAGAATTAATTGTACCAAGCAAAGAAAAAGCAGCAGCACTCACAAGCAGCTCCTTTCACTCCTTCTGTTCCTGAGCATCTTTCTTTGCAGGCATACGTAGGTGCAGCTTGAACGCGAAGACAGCAGGCTGTGACCGACCTGACTCCCTCAGCTTCACCCCGGCCCCCCCCTTACCAGTCCCTTGAAATCATTTTCAGCCTCATCATGCCAAATGCAATTTCCTGAGGTTGCTAATAGAAGAAAAGCAGAGAGGTCGTGGAAGGAAATGTTCCACGGCTAACAGCACGGCTGTCGTGCACCAGAAGGATGCCAGGAGCTTTAGCAGGCTACAGGACAGGGAGAAGAGAGGTTTCATTTTTTGGCACTCAGCACAGGGAAGGAGCTCGGACCATCTTTTTTTCCTGGGTGGGTTGAAGAATCAGCAGAACAAGGTAAGGTTTATTCCCATCGCAGTTGGTCTCAAGAGTTATAATTCCATCAAGAGAAAAAGATACCCCACCCAAAGGGTGCCCCTTCCCGGGTCCAGCCCCCAGCAGCATCCTGCACCTCCTCCCCTCGCCCAAGGGCTGCCCCTGCGCCCTGCACCGATGGCTTCTCTTTTGCAGGGGTCAAATACAGAAAGGCTTTTTCAAGCCCTGCAGTCTCACTGGTTACATTTATAAAGCTCTACCCTGTATTTAGGCTGCATCCCTCCCGAGGGAATGGAAAGAGCTTGGGCCAGGGCTGAGCTGGGGGTAGCTCAGCGCACACCCCCATCGCTGCCGGTTGCCAGAGCCTGGCCTGGGAGAAAGGCTGGAAGGCTGGGATTTTGGGGAATACTGGGGGGAGTAAGGGATAAAGCATCCTCCTTAATCCACTTCTTGGGGAGGAAACACAAACTCAAAGCTTTGCTTCTGGTTGCTCGTTAAAAGCCTGGCCTGACACTGGGAGAAAGCTGTCCTCCTCCAAAGCATCCCCCCCCCCCCCGCCCCAGTAACCCGCTGACCTCCAGCGAGAAACTCCCTCCCTCCTGCTGGGAAAGCTCGGGAAAGCACGGATGTACTCACAGCTCCCGGGAAGCTGCTCCGGGTCCAGGTGGAGCATGGCTCTCTGCTAGAAACGCTCCTCAACTTCAACACCCAAATCCTCAGTGCCCGCCGAGCATCCCCCTCTTCCCCAGCTCCCCCCCCGTCCCTCCTTGCACCCCGCAGCGCTGGCGAGGGGGACGCGAGCGGCGACAGGAGCAGCCAGCCGGGGCTGGGAGGGCTGCGTGGGAGGGATGCAAGGAAAAAAAAAAAAAAAAAATCAGCATAAATCCAGCAGGCCTAATCTTCACCCTCCCAGAGATGTAGGACAATTAGGAGGGAGATTGTTTCCCCATCTGGTCTTTTCCTCGGTGCCGGCAGCCGGGGGTGTGCATGTGTGCATGCGTGTGTACATACGGCATTACCAGATCCATACTTAAGCCTTTTATGGCTCCCCACGCTTGCACAGGATGTTCTGTAACAGCGGCTCCCCCCCGCCCGCCCACCCTCCCCGCCTGCAAAAACAAAACTAGGAAAAGGGAGACAGACAGACAAAAATAGGAACTGAAAAGTAGGAGCTGCCTCGGAGAGGAGAGACCCAAACGTGCTGCTGCTGCGGCGTTCCCGGGCTGCGGCAGGACCCGCTGCGGGAAGGGTTGGGGGTCTGCCCCAGGCTGGGTCCCAGTTGGGGCTGGGGAGAGAGCCCAGCACCCATGAGCCCGTCGGATGGACACACACCCCCCAGTAAGGAGGGGGTTCAGACAGCAGCAACCCCAGAGTTCCAGACACCCCATGCTTTGCTCTGGCAGCCTTAGGACATAAGGCCCTTCGAGCCCTGGTCTTCTCCGGGGAAGATGTTTCCCAGCCTGCCGCTTAGCTTTCACTTCCCTGACCTGCTTCTCTACTCTTCTCCTAAAGGTGTTGCACAATAACTTTGCAGAAAAATAATTTCTAAGCAAAAGCTGAGAGAAAAGAGCCTTTCAATGCATCTTCCATTGAGCTTCAAAGCTCCTCCCCAGAGACACATTTGCAGTTCAGCCCAGCAGATGTTTCTAATCCTTCAGGAACCCCCTGAGCCCTGAAAGTCCCCGACACCCCCAGGGATTTCTGCTCCTTTGAGCGTTGTGTTCGTACAGCTTTTCCCCACCAGCGCAGAGCTCTGAGCACGCAGGACTTGGGGCATGGCTGGTACCTGTGCAGCAGCATCAGGTGCATGAGCACTCAACAGCCTTTGAACCTGCAGCTTCCAGAGCTAGAAGGGCCTCGTGTTTTCATCCAAGAGCAACTCACTTTGCTGGTGGTCACTTTCCTGCAGCCTGGGCCAGTGACAGGCTCAAGAAGAGGTTTCAAGTTCAGCCCTGGCTTGCCAAAGCCCCTTGGTGTTGACCCCAACTCAAGCCCGTAACCATCCAGACAGGGTTTATTTTCTTACCCTTAGCTCATGCTGGTTGCAAAAGGAACTATTTTAAAGCAGCTCTGGCCATAAAATAAGAAAAATGAGGAAATCAAGAAGAACTTGAGTCAAATGACTCTACATAAAGCAAATTCTCATCCCTTACCAGCTATTTTCATCTCCTGTTAGCTTTCCGGTGGGAGGATTCAATTTGCATTTAAATAAAAACCTCAAGTGCAGGGCCCGATCTAACATTAAGATGTTCATTACAAAGGCATTCACCTCTTAAGAAATTTTAAAAGACCCCATCAAACTGAATATTAACAGGGAGGCTATTAGCAGTCTGGCATTTTTGGACAGTTAATATTTGTAAGTTGTTGTTATTATTTACCAGACTCTTTACAGAGGCATCCAGGCAGCTCTGAAGGAAGGTTTCCAGCAAGCTTGCAAACTCCCTGCTTACAGCCCAGGAGGTAAAAAGAAACATCACAAAAGGTCTTCTCAAACCACGGGGGAGATGAGTGCAGAAAGCTCAGTTTGCTGGGGGCAGGGGGAAGGCCAGCTGGTGAGACGAGCTGGTGCTCAAGCCATGGGGTTGGCAGCTCCAGCTCCTCTCCATCCCCACATCAAACCATGGCCTCAAAGCTGCCCAGCCATGGGCAAGGGGTATGGATGATGGGGAAGGGGCTGTGGCAGACTGTGGCTGGCCCTTGCAATCACATTACACAGTGGTTCCAGTTTTAAAACTGGTGGTAAACTGCAGTTTACAAAACCCACAGAAACAGAACAGCAGGTTGGTGTTCCAAACAATTTGGGAGCTCCTCCTACTCCACGGCCTGGGGTCAAAACAGGACCTTGGGTCAGGACACTGGGTTTGGTCCCAGGTAGATTTTTGGTTTGGTGGTTTTGATTTTTTTGGGTTTGCACGTGGGGTTTTTTTTTTTTTTTGGTTGGTTGGTTTTGTTATTTTACATTGCTCTTTGATCTTGAGCCCTTTATCTCCCTTTCATTTTCCTGCCTGCTTTTTGTCTGCCCATTTCACCTTCTTGCTTTGTGCCTGCGGTTGGGCTCCCCGTGCTGTGTGCACAGCACCTGGTGAGCAGGGTTCTGGGGTCAGCCGGGGCCTCAGGCTGGATGCAAACCGTGATGGATTGTGATAAAATAAGGATTGTGATAAAATAGGCAGCAGAGACAGCGACACAGAGCAGGGCCCTGGTAGAGCTCTGCCAGGAAGCCTTGATAATCCTTGTCCTTGTAGTCCAAGGTATCGGATGCTAATAACTTACTAAAACAAATACTTTCATCTGCATAAGCATTTAATTCACCCAATTAAAAACAAAACGAGGAAGTAAACCCAAAAGCCCCCTTGATGACCTTTCACTTGCCAGCATCACTTCTTAGATCAACGCAGGCAGCCCTACCTTCCCACGATGAACAGTCTGCACCACGTCAACACCTGCAGAAGAGAAACGAGAGATGAAGGCAGGGGAAGAGGGAGGGTTCAAATTGGATAAAAGCACAGAGACAGGTATAGCAGCTTGGCCATAAGGCCCCAGGTGTTCAGTCCCTGACTGCCTGGTGGATGAGTCAGACCCAACAGGCTGGAAAATACCGTCTGTCTGGGATGGATGGGGCTCACACCACCGCACTGCAGAGACCCGAGCCCTCGGACAAAGGCAGGCGTTGGCTTTGCTGGGTGGATGCTTTTTAAAGGGTGCAAATTGCACAGTTCTACGCCCCGGTGGCCAGCGAGCCCTTCCCACTGCACAGGGCATGCGTTGGAAAGGAGGGAGGGATGCACTGTGCTACCCACCAGCAGCTGGGGGACAAACCCATCAGTGGATAGCCAACAGTGGGAGGAAAAGAGAGTTTACCTTCCTCCCGCTGGCATCTTCCTCGCTGCGTAAGCAGACCTCTCGGGATACCTTGAGCTTGTAGGACTAGAAAGGCCCAGGGACACTCCAGATTTGTGCCTCAAAAAGGGAAACAACTTTTCCAGGCTGCTTAGAAATGGTAAAGGAGGTGTCACTGTTAAGTTGGGGGGGGGGGGGGGGAAATAGTCCTGAAAACCTGTAGCAGCTTCCTGCAATTCAACATCTGTTTCCATGGGAACAGTAGGAGAGTTGCAGGAATTCCTACAAATTACACAAATAAGCCAAACAGTAACATTTTGTTTTCCTCTTTCTTACCTGCATCACTTCAGGTGGAGTCAACTCAATCCAACAAGCACTCTTAACCAGGCTGCTTCTCCCAAGTATTTGGGAAAGGCACATTGAACTGCAGCAAGCAGGCCAGGAGGTAAGAAAAAAGGGGGGGGAAGCAGCAAAAAGCACCCACAGAACCCCAGTAAAAGACTTTTCTTTTAGAAGAGATCAGGATCTTATAGAAAAAAAAAAGGGAAAAAACACGCAAGAGGACCCAGACCTGCCCGTGCACAGGTTGGTGCCAGCCATGGGAGACCGTGCTTTGGCAGAAGCAGTGGAGAGCAATGCAGGGGGGCTAGAGACAGCGTTCAGTCCTCCCCTGTCATTTCTTCCAGAGATTTGGCAACCTGACAGTTAATTAACTAGTTAATTAATTAATTCTCCCTCCTGCAGGGCCCTGAGCTGGTTACAGTGCAGATAGTCACCTTAATACGTGGAGACAGGAGCAGAGAGCTTTGGGATCTCTGAATCAGAATATTTAACCCAGGGGGAGAAGTCCACCAGCTGTGTCTGCCCATTTGACAAACACAGAGAGACATCATTTCAGGGCAGACAGGCACCTCGAAGAGACAGTTGCTGGGGAAAAAAAAACAAAACAAAACACAATAAAGCCCCATATGCGCAGTACCATTTAAAATGAGCTACAGTTAGCAGAAATTTCAGCAGCAGCATGGAAGAGCTTTAAGCCGTTCAGCTAGTTGGGCTTTGGATGTATCTGGCTTCGCATGCTTTTTATAAAAACAAAGCATAAGTCCATGTTTATATACAACTGGAGGGAGGAAAAAAAAAAAAAGCTGTTTGTTCCCAGGAAGAGAGGTTTATGCAAGATATAGCAGGGCTGGGAACAGCTGATCTCCACGTACAGTCACCAGAATAATAAACCACCGAAATAAAGCCATGGTTTGCTGGTATCACAAGCTGCATCTCTTCTGTCTTCTCTAAGAGAGCGGCTGTTATACCAGAAGATCCTATCTGCCTTCCTGAGCGGTCCCGCAAGAGTCAATGTATTCCAGTCCGGGGTACAAAGTGCCTTGGGTTTTCCACAGACCACGTCTAGCTCTAAGAAAGAGCTGAATGCCTGAGCAAGAAAAGGGACTTTGAACAGCGGTGTTTTGTTCTCTAGTCTTCAAAAGAAGCGAGGGTTAATCATTCACGGACCAGACAGCAATACGAGACAAGAGCAGACTGTGTAAAGAATGGGTTTGAAAGGGGAATGTCGGTAAAAACCGTCAGTGTATAATTCTCATTTTCTAGAAAAGATATTTTAATAGATTTTGGTGAATTAACTCCTAATCTGCCCCAAAATTTTTCATTTAAACTGCAGAAAACATTGTTTTTCTTTCCTTTGGGGGTTAAACATTAAAGCATTGTGTTTTATGAAGAAAAAAAGAACAGTTTGAAAGTGAAATGCTCTCAGAAGTCAAGTTGCTTTGTTGCAAAGGTTGCCATAATGAAACACTTCCATTTCTCCAAATCTGTCTTTCTCCTGTTTTGCTGATCCCCAAAGCTAACTTCATAGGCAAACCTATTAATCTGCAACAATGTATTTTTGCCCAATCCTCCCAGGATTGAGAAATTCTAGTTGTGGCTCTGTCACATCAGGCTTTTATGAGGAGTGACCAAACCCCTCCGTGTGTCCATCCACAGGAATTAATTTCCAGCTGGGCTGGACTGTGACTGCTTGGCAAGCACCCCCGACCAGCATCTCCCTTATAGACTCCCCTGCTCTGTGTAGATTGGCTGCCAAACTGCTGCTGCACCTGCGAGACCTTAAGCGTGGTTGCACATAGCTGAAGGCCAGGCAAGCCAAGGGAAGCAATGAGCAAATCCTGAGCTGCTCAGATTGCTGCAACAGCAGAGAAAAACCATCCCCAGGCAGGGCAAGGCAAATGCAGATGGAAGATGGGATTGTCTCACCCTTCTGACCATCTCATGTTCCGTAGCTTCCACTCTCCAGACATCTCCCAGCCCTCGTTGCTGCCCATCCTGGGGTGTCTCTGAGAATACAGAGATGTGTTACAGGAAAGTTGATTACAATTGACCTCAGCACTACAGCGCTTCTGCTATTCCCCATTTAGCATCCATTTTGCTGTCATTACCCTCCCAGAGCTATTTCTGCCAAGCATAGATCCTTGCTGACAGGTCTCTAGCAGAGAAGGCTGCAGCGCATAAAATTAGAGACATGGGGGAGACAGCTTCTGATAGCAACCTGCCAGCCCCCGGCAGGGAAGGCGCGAGGGGCCCCGGCTCGCCCTAGGTGCAGGGGTTAGCTGTTAGCGGGAGGAGGTGGGTGGTAACGGGGTGTCAGTTCATCAGTCATCCTGGCCAAGCTTTCAAGGGAACTTAAAGCAGGGTAAGAGGGGCTGGGGCAAGTGAGAAGCGAGATGGTTCAGGCGAGAAGAAAAAAAACTGCAGAACAGTAATCAGAGCAAGTATTTTCTCTGCTGGCATCTGAGAGGGGTGGCAAGTCCTGTTCTCCTTTAGATCCAGAGATGCTGTACATGGAGGGCACAAATCCCCGTGAACGATGTGCTCCTGAATCACGCCCTACTGGAGGGTTTGGTTTTTTTTTTTTATGGGGAAGAATGGAAATAATTGTGGTTTTCTGCCTCCTGGATAAAAAGAAAATCCCAGACCAAACCATTTAACTTAAATCCCTCTTTCAGGGTAAGATCTTCTAAGCTCAGTTTTAAGTATCATCATCTTCCCTCAGCAAACGATGCCACAGGCAGATTTATTTCATCCTAAGTGCCAACAACTGGAACTGGGTTAAGACACACAGCAGCCCCCACCCCAATCCCACGGGCACACAAGCAACCTTCGCCAGGTTTAGCGATCTGGCAGCTCCTACCAGCACGTGACCCATTAGTGCACGCCACATTCGTCGTGAGGACTCGCAGCCCTGCCACAGAGGTCTAAAAGGAAAGGCTATCAGTGTTCACGGGCACCACCACTCCATTAAACACAAACCTTCTACGGGTACGCCTACTGTAATGTCTGAATTTCCAAGTGCTGAGAGTTTTCAGTGAGAGGCAGTGAGCCATTCCTACAATGCACGGTTGCTTCCCAAGGGAGGGGGTGAAGCCTTCAGCAAGTCCAGGAAAGCAGCACCCTCTTTCTTCTTTAAATTCCCAGATACAGCACAAGCTACCTGAGATCGCACAGAGCTGAGCTAGATTTCTTTGCCAAATCAATTGATCTCATACACTGCAGGCTCAACAGCAAACATCTGTGACCCCTGGCATTAAGCGGGACCAGCATCGATGGTGATGTTTTGCTTCCATCCACTGGGAAACCAGTGCTAACTACAGACACAGCAGGGCTGGGAGCTCTGTGAGCTCCATCATTACAAATCTTATTGTGACCTCTTAAATCGCAGTATACTGCAAGTGTAAAGTAATTTTACATCCAAAAAAAAATCAACCCAATCTCCTAACAATGCTTTGCCTCCACACTAGTTTTAGAGAAGAGCTAATAACTTAATTACCTCTGTCGAAATAAAGTGGATCCAGACCTCACATTTGCCAACTAAAAGTAGACAAAGTCTGTAACCTCTGGGGAGGCCACGCTGTCCTCTCCCCCGTCTTCCCAATAGCAAATACAGCCAAACCCAGCAGGAAGAGCTGCTCTAATGAGATGCTGTGGGAAATACGAGCACCCAGCTAGAAGAGGGCAAGAAGCCCTTCAACATCTGTTTTTCCAAATGAATTAGTGGATCTGTTTTCTAGATGGCAGAGTATGCTGTCCGTGTCAGGGTTTACTTACAAATGGCTGTATTTGGGAGTGCCCTGCTGCATCACATGGTGGCCCATGGCTTTGTCACCAGCAGTCCCAGTGCAGTCCTCGAGATCCCTTTTGCACACAGCAGGCAAGAACACAGCAGCACTGCATCCTTATTTTCTTATCTTGCATCTTAGCTACTCCTGTTAGCTGAGAAAACATTTAATTATCATATATGTTAAAGATCAGCCCCTCCAAAAATAGGTACTTCCTTTAATTATAATTTTCAGTGGCTGGGAGTGCAGCTAACTGGGAGCAGGGGCGCGAGGTGGGGTGGAATAGGGCACAACCTGCCTTCTCCCTGTGCAGACAATACCTCCATGGTGTTTATTTGTTTTGCTGATCAGTTCAATAAAGTGAACAAGCACAATATGTGCTAAGCTCGCTCCCCGGGGAAGGACGATCGGTTCCTACTCCGTTCTGGCAAGATCACTATGCTGCCTTACTCAGAGGAGTCTTGGCACAAACTGAACTTCTCTGGGGGCGGAGGAAGCTGTTCGTGTCTCCCATTTTCAGTTGAGGAACACATTTTTAATCCAAATGCAATATTAATGAGACTTACAGCTCAGCACAACTTACTTGAAGAAGGTCAGGCAGTAACACGGAGCCAGTACCACCACCTGAGGCTGGCAAGAAACCAGGAATAATTGACATTTTCAGCAAACCCGGCAAGCCTACCTCTGGTTCTGGTGGAGCACAGGAGTAGGAGTTGCTTTTCCAAGCATGGTTTATGAAGCTGCAGCACCTGATGCGCCCAGGAGCCTGGTCTAATTCTCAATCTCTTTTTTTTTTTTAATTAAGATAAGTGATTAGGAACATTTGCCCTCAAATCATTTATATCAAAGACCCAATAAAACAGCTTTGGGCAGTAACACACTTATTTCATATAACATAGCAGAACACCACACGTCCTTCAACACACATCCTTAGTGTGTTGAACAGCAGGAGATTAGTGTTTTGTTATCCATTGCCAGGAGGATTTAAAAAATCCTCATCCCTGGAGCCAACGCTTTGCCATCCTCAACTGAAAGGAGGGACTAGAATAATTCACCGAATTCAGAATAGAAAAAACAACTGGAAAAAATAAGATGTTGGGTACCCCCCAGTGACCTCCAGGTGAGATAGGTGATGCTAAGGAGGAAGAATTCCACTGCATTTCATGTAAGTTCAGATGAGAAGAATAAATAACAACTTCATTTCCCAATAAGACCAAGGCTCTGAAGTTAGTTAGGAGGAACGGCAGGACTACACAGCCCTTCTCCACCCTGAGTAACCAGATCAAAGCTGCCACGCATCAGCTGGATCATTCAAGACAAGGTTTTGCAGAGGCAGTGCAAGATGGCTAGGCAGAGCGGGGGCACAGCAGCAGCAGCAAAGAGCAAAGCCTTGAAGTGTGAAGTAGAACTGACAGGGTCTATCGGTTACTTAACAGGGAAGCAACAGTATTTACACAGCAATTTGAAACAGCTAAAACTTATTTTCCTATGAATGCAACATCAAGTAAAAACACAGCACATTCCAGCTTTCATCGCATTTGCTAAACTGGAAAATGAGCTTCACAAAGCAGGAAACATCTGAGAATAGAGAGCTAACACCACACCTTGGTGGAAAGCCAGCTACCTTAATTCCACTTGCTTAGACTGTTACAGGAATCAAACTCCTCTTTCTCATTTATTACTGATTATCCTACGTGGAAAAAAAGAGGTAACCTCTCACCACGTATTAAAGCCATCACCAAGACTTGAGGTACAGATGGCAAAGTGCACACATCTCAATGATGAAGCTAAATGTCTTAGACTTTAAAGGAAACCATTCAGTATCTCACACCCCTAGCTTACCACATTATGATGACTTGCACAGGGAGGATTTTCCTCCTAAGCCAAACACTGTCAAATCTAAAGATACAAAACTTACTTTCTTGGCAAAGTAGGCACAGACAGGAGAAGCACTTTTAAATCAGCACTTTTAAAATCAAATGCCTTCAGCAATCTTAGTGTGCTACGGTGCTCTTCTTCAGATTACGTGCCAGGCTCAAAGTTCTCCATTTCTCCTGTGAAGATACTAAAAGGCTTCAGCTTGATCTTTAACCCATAAGTCATTTAAGTGTCATGATTTAAGAGAACATTGCACACAAAATTATGTCTTCTTCAGATGAAGAGCAGCAGGCCAATAACGGGCAATACGCACTTTCACCGTTCCCCTCCTTTTCAGTAACATTTATAGACCCAAAGAGGCAAGAACATTTTTTTCAGAAGTGGTTAAGACACAGTAACTCCTCCCTTAATCCCTCATGGCTACAGCCATTACCTGTCTTGCAGATTGGCAAGCAATTTGTTCCCTCAATTTGTATCTAGTATTTCCCAAATATAAGATAACCAGAGCTCAGAGAAGCTGTAAATTCTCAACGATGCAGTAATCCCCGCCACAGGCAGTTTAGGAAAAACCAAGCCACACAGAACGCCAAACACCTCAGAGAATAAACACTCTAGCTGCGGCACAAAGTGTGCAAGCTTGGCTTCAGCAAGCCACACTTCCAAGAATCAGGAACTACTGTCCACAGGGAACACCAGGCAAAGACAAGTCACAGGCTGGTTTTGCCCTCCTACTCGCCTGTTAATTTACTGCCTGAAGAGCTCACTCACAAGTAGCAGGGAGAAAAAAGTGCATTCTTCAGTTTTGTAGTCACCACTAAACAATGCTTAAGCCATCAGGACAGTGCTTTTATTTTCTTCCCAGGATGATGTTTATGAGCAGACTGTTTGCATTAGCCTCCACTAATTATACGCATGAAGATCACAAACACAAAGATGGCAAATATCACGATCCTCACAGGCGTGGGTATCAAAGTTTGAGTGTTCTCTTCCTGCACTACTTCTGCTTGGTTCTCATTTTCCAGCATCAATGGCTCTTCTTCCACTTTAGCTCTTCTCACTTTCTTCCTAGCTAGTAACTGCCTCTTCTCTTTCTTCAGCCTTTTCCTGCTGGATCTATGAGGGAAAATAAAAAGTTGTTTCAGGTAACTTGAATTCTCATCACTGACCTTAGAGCCAACATCTGTTACCTTTGAGGTGTAGAATCATAGAATGTTTTGGGTTGGAAGGGACCCCTAGAGGTCACCCAGCCCAACCCCCCTGCAGGAGCAGGGACACCTTGAACCACATCAGGTTGCTCACAGCCCCGTCCAACCTGGCCTGGA